>QLSS01000256.1:0-28114 GCA_024372645.1 Trichomalopsis sarcophagae
AAACTCGAACAGCATCTCTTGTCTTGTTCCTTCTCCGTGTCCGGAGACCACCCTCGACCACCCGCCGCCCGTAACAGTAGTGAAAGTGATGGGGCTGTATTTGCTCAATCTGAATTAGGCAAATATATGAGAGAAAAAAAATTAAATTTACCACGGAACACAAATCCTTTACCAGGAACAGATATCGAAGTACCATACTTTTTTGTGGGTGATGATGCCTTTGAAATGACACCAAACCTAATGAAACCATACAGTGGTAACAATTTCGAAGAAAAGCAGATGATTTTTAATTACAGATTATCAAGAGCCCGTAGAATAATAGAGAATTGTTTCGGAATATTGGTATTTAGATGGCGATTCTTGGAAAAGCCTGTTGGGTTACATCCGAAAGTGATAGTAAAATGTGTTTTGGCAGCCATTTGCCTACATAATTTTCTAACGAATTCAACAAATAAATCTAGGAATGTGTACTGTCCCCCAACATTTATTTACAGAGAAATACAATTGCATTAAGTACAAGAGGGCTTATGGCGACAAAATGTTGTAGATAATTCACTTGAAGACATTAATGAAATAAATTTTCAAGATCAAATATTAAATGCTCGATCTCTACGTGATGTGCTTGCCAATTATTTTTTAAAACCAGAGGGCGAAGTACCATGGCAGTACGACTACGTCCGTAGAGGATCATATCAAAATGTTTGATTGTTTACACCTGTAGGCACCAAAGTTTTGTATAATTTGTATGATATATTAAAATAAAGAATTTTTTATAATTTTTTTAATAAACGAAACAAAGTTGCAAATTTTCGATGCAAATTTTCAGGTCAATCGATTGAGTATTGAGAAAGGTGGTGGGTCTAAGGTATAGTTGATTATACGCTCAAAATTGTCAATAAGACAATTTCTATTAATCAAGTTTGTAAAAAAGTAGTTTTATTATTGTTAACTTAAAGTAGTACAACACTTTCTTTTATTTTAATATGAACTAGTAGATTTTATCTTAGATTTTGAAACTGCAGGTCTTTATCATATAGAATTTTCATTATATTACATTTAACTTCTTTTTTCTTTAATTTATCTTCTATTATTATCAAATTATCTTCTATAAGTTGCCCAAGAAGCTCATAAGTTTTTTGATTTTTATTATTATTAGTATTACTTTTTCGTGGCTCTCTATTGTCATCTAAAACATTATTTAGCTTTGACGTTATATCACCCAGCTGTTACCTGCAACCTTCATAAAACATTGACTGCAGTGCATTCTCATGATCATTTTCAATATTTTGTCTCAAATTCGTATTTGATATCACACCAGGCAATGGAAAACCATGATTTGTACTCAATAACTGAAAAAATGATTGAAACTTTAATTTTTTGAGAATATTAGAGAATACATTACTGAGAATAGTAATTTGAAAACAGTGTTAGTTTTTATGATGGTTTCAAAATAAAAAACAAGAAAATATTTAGAAATTTGACCATTGCACATTTTTCTTTGATTAAGACTGTCAAAGTTGCTTCTTCAGTAGCAATATTTGTGGCATCAAGGTTTGCCGGATCATTTATTTTAGTGTTTGAGTTGATTGATAAAGGTTCGTCTTCAGTAATGTTTACGTTCTTGCAATATATGGATCAATCCATTTCATAAAATGATAAAATGAAAATTTTTCTGGAATTTTGCTATCTTCCAATCCTTTATTTTCCCTTTTACGACGCTATTTGCAATAGTGTTGACGAAGAATCGTCCAGCGATGTTGATAATCATCAACTAAAATTAAGATTGGATACTTATGGGAAACAAAACACAATGTATATAATTGAAGTAAGTTTATTGATAAAATAGTATATACCACTTTTATCCAATTTAACAGTTAACCATGCTTCCTTTACTTTATCAGCTTCGTTTTTTATCTTGCACTGATACAAGCAGGCATGTAATTTAACCTGAGTTATCAACTTCTTATCATCAAAATCGATTGACTCATCATTATTATCACTTCATCAACATTTACTTGTAAACCTTCATTTTTATCATATCGTACTCTCTTATTGGGATAATAATGAAAATCCATTTTAAACTTCTTTGCAATATTTATTTAAACAAATTACTTTTCACTAGCCTGCTGCAACACTATAATATAAGTAAAATGAGCAATAACAAATAATGTTAAAAGTCAATTTGATCGCTGAATGTTGTTTATACAGGGTGATTCAGAAACAAAACAACATTTTTATACCATTGTAATCAGCGTGAAAAACTGAATCTAATGGAATTGACCCGAAAATTTTTCCTTGACTTTTTACTTCCCCAGCAAAGAAAGAAAAATCCTCCCACCACCACGCCTGGCTAATTTTCAGACTGTCACGCCCGTCGAAAGTCAACGATATTTTACAAAAAATAAACGATTCACCGCCAGAGAAGTTCTTTTGGAGAAGCAGCTCAAAAGTTATCATGCTCTACTGATTTTCAGACTATCCAAAATCGGCGTACAGTCGCGTAGAGCTACGCCCGTCGAAAGTCAACGATATTTTACGATAAATAAGCGAGGCACTGACAGTTAAGTGCATTTGGAAAAACAGCTTCAAAGTTCTCGTGCTCGACTGACTTTGAAACGGTCGAAAATCGTCGTTCAAGGCATTTTGTAAGACATTATGCGATACTTTTAAGAAACTTTCTGCAAGACTTTCTGCGATTCTTTCTGCAAGACATTATGCAATACCTTTTACGAGACTTTCTTCGAAACATAAATTGATACTTTTCGGGAGACATTTCTGCGAGACTTTATGCACTAATTTTTCCGAAACTTTCTGCGAGACTTAATGCGATAATTGTTGCTAGACTTTCTGCTTTTATGAAAACTCGGAAAACTGCGAGAGATGCGCTTTCAGAGTAGCAGCCATAACAGCTACGACGTAAATCAAGTCCCTCGAGCAGTTTGCCAGGGCGACAAGGGCGACAAGGCTAGAAAAAAACGAGAAATCTGCATCCGCTGCTCGGAAAGCGCAGCTCTCACAGGTTTCCGACTTTTCTTAAAAGCAGAAAGTCTGGCAAAAATTGTCGCATTAAGTCTTCTGAGAAATCGCTCACAAAATCTCGCAAAACGGCTCGCCGAAAGTTTGGCAAAAAGTATCCCATAAAGTCTCGCAAAAAGTTTCGCTAAAAAAGTATCGATTAATGTCTCACAGAGTGCCTTAAAAGCCGATTTGCGACAGTCTGAAAATCAGTTAAGCACGAGAACTTTTTACGTGCAGCTCCGAGTGCTCTTATCTGACGGTGCTTAGCTTATTGCTTGTAAAATAAAATTGACTTTGGACGAGCGTAGCTGTACAATACTCTACGCCGATTTTCGATGGTCTGAAAATCAGGCAAGTACGAGATGCTGCTTTTAAGCTGCTGCTCTGAGTGCTCTTGTGTAGCGGTGCTTCGTTTTTTTTTTTTTTTTGTAAAATATCGTTGACTTTCGATGGGCATAGCTTTACGCGACTGTACGCCGATTCGAATAGTCTGAAAATCAGTCGAGAACATTTTTCTGAAGGCTCTGAGACATTAACTTTGCTTTTTTACCGAAGAAATGCTTGTGTTACCGAGTTCGATATTGTCATTTTTAGCAGGAGATAATAGCGATATTCAAATATCAGCTATTAAATCATCGGCCTACTGATAACCTGCAAATTATTAGCATGCATATCAAATGGTACTGTGTTACGTGCACGTTCGATATTAATAATTGTTAAATTTTCTTAATAAATGTTTTAGCACAAACTGATTATAAGTCGTCACGGCAATGTTAGTTGCGTTGGTTTATAATCACCGCCGCTCCCCCTTACCTCGTCGCAGCCGTCGCCAATCTTCCTAGCAACGGCTTCCCTCGCTTGTTCCCGCGGTGGCCGACGCGCTCACTTCCCCTCACGCGCTTCTCCGCCAGGCGTGGTGGTGAGGGATTTTTCTTTCTTTGCTGGGAAAGTGAAGGAAAAATTTCCGGGCCAATTCCATTAGATTCAGTTTTTCACGCTAATTACAATGGTATAAAAATGTTGTTTTGTTTCTGAATTACCCTGTACATCACGAATACACCTATGTATGTACACGTGTAATACAGGTTATAAGAACGGGTTAGGTTAGGTCGTTTGTTTTGATATGCTGTGCCGAAAACTGGCTTAATCACAGTACATCAGTATGAAAAAGTTTTATTATTCTTATCAATACATGTATTTATGTATAGAACTTCAAAGATGTGTAAGTAAAAAATATCTATTTGTTTATCATATAATCACGTTGTAGTTAAATCGAAACTTTCGCGCGAAATTACGTTTCTACAAAAGCTATGTATCAAACTTTTTACGTTATGTTTTGACGTGCTGAATTAAAAATGTTTGTTTTTAAATTTTCGTACATTGTACGAAAATGAAGTGTCTATCTTATTTTTGTAATTTGATTGTTGTAATTTTTTATAGGTTATTCATTATTACGTCGATGATGGTTTTCGTGTAGGCTAAAATTTTCTCGCGAGCGCTATATCAGCTTGCAGATACACTCTTATTATTCATTGATAATTATCATTTCAGGTAAATTGACATTAATAAAACATCATTAGTAACCATTCTCGCATATGTGACGACCGCGACCATGGCTTTTATTTCACAATACAATGTTGAAGACGCAAACGACATTGAAATTGATGAACGAACTGGAGATGATTTATGTATAGATTTGATTCGAGAATGACCATGGTTATATGATAATAGTAATAGTTCATATAGTGACAAAGTAATGATATACAATGCTTGGAAAGACATTAGTGCTGTAATGGATGAGTAGAGTACAAGTAAGAAGAAAATTATTAAGCTATTTTCTAAAAATTAAACTGCATTTAAATTTTTTCTTAACAATAATCATTGTATTGGCAAGAAGTACAGTTCGGTCACATCATATTACTATTGATATAATTGATAAGATTAGGATTATTAATAATTTCTATATATTTGCAGTACAAGATTGTCAGCAACGCTGGTCACGAAAAAAAAAACTACTCTGTGGAACGAATGGCCAGAAAAAAAAAGAAAGAAAAAGTGGTTCTGCAAAATCAAAGCGAAAGCCTTGGCAATTATACTCTCAAATGAGGAGACTCTATGAAAAAGAAGACCAAAATAGATGGTATATAGTTCAAATTATGCATGCACAAATTATTTTTTTAATCAAATAATTGATGAAAGAAATATTATTTTTAGTACTTAACCAAATTTACCGTCAACATCTTCTGCAAGCAAGGTTCAAGTACCGCGAAATTGTATCTTAGGTGAAAAGTTCAAAAACAAACAGAAAAAAGCACCTATTGTTGAAGCTGCCTTTAATAATGTCAACGCAACTATAGATTCGGTTATTGAGTTTATGAAAATAAAAGCATCTGAACAAAAAGGAGATACTCCAAATAATGCTGACATATTATTTGGCCTTTTAGTTGCTGCAGAGCTTAGTAGGATGGAAGATAACTAGGCCAAAGCAAAGTATAAACAAATAATGCGATACTTGAGTGAATTAGAATAAAAATAGTTTGTAATGATTAAGTGCTGTAAAAAAATATACTAATATTTTATTTCAGTGATATCATGCGATTAAGGCGCGCTGCCTTGCGGGGGGGGGGGGGGCGTTAAGATGCAAGAATGAAACCGTAGTGTGTCTGACGACGAGTTGACACTGTCTTCGAAAACGTTGAAAACCTATCATACTTAGTTCTAGAGAGGTATGGGTGTTATTCCCTCTAGAACGGTGGACTCACCTGCGATCGCAACAGAATCTAAAGCCCGCGGGTTTAACATACTATTATGGCTAAAAAATTCAAAACGAAACCAAAAGGGACTTAAGGGTTGAAAACTTGCAATGTTTGCAGTCTATACAGAGCAGGCGCATTTAACGAACTCATAAAGGAAGCTGATAGGTACAATTTAAATTTGGTAGCAATACAGGAATCACGGTGGCCAGATGGCAGAGTACTGGCATCGGGTAACTTCGCGTACCTGTATGGGGCTGGGAGCAGGGGATTCTTAGGCACCGGATTTCTCATGAGCAAAAGCACCAAACATTCAGTTAAAAGTTTCAAATTCGTCAATGATAGGCTCTCGTACATCATCATCGAAGATGAATGGTATAGATAAGTATTTATTAATGTACACTGTCCTACGGAGGACAAAGAAGAAGAAGCTAAGGATCTTTATTACTAAACTTCAGAGCAGGTAATCGACCAGTTTGCGTCTTACGACACAAGAATAGTAAGGCAATTTCAATGCTAATATAGGTAGGGAGAAAATGTTTAGGCCTACTATAGGGAAGGAAAGCTTGCACGAAGCCAGCAACAATAACGGTATTAGGGTCATGAATTTCGTGGCGGCAAAAGATCTGATAATCAAAACTACGTGTTTTAAGTGCAAGGACGTACACAAAGCAACGTAGACATCGCCGAACAGGGCCACACAGAACCAAATTGATCCTTTTCTCATTGAAAAAAGACGTCATACTAACGTTTTCGACGTAAGGGCTTATAGAGGGTCAGATAGCGACGCGGAGCACTTCCTAGTAGTAGCCAAATTAAGAGCTAGATTAGTATCGAATAAAAATAGTAAGCGAACATGCAAGGTAGAAAGCTTCGATATTGAAAAGCTACGAGATAGAACAGAGTGAATTAGATACCAGATAGAAATTAATAACAGGTTTCAGGCACTTGAAGAAGCAAACACATTGCCGGAGGGGAATGACAGACCGAATAGCTTATGGGGGGACATGGTGTAACACCCCGTACGAGCTTCGCAAAAAAATGTATAAATATTAAATACTAAATTATATGAAACAACATTTTAGATTATACAAGAGAATCTTATGCTCTCCCACTCCCAATACGAAGAAACGCGCCACAGCTGACAGCTGAGCTCTAAGCAGCAGTACAACAGCAGCGCCACGAGCCAGCCAGCGGCAACAGCGACAAGCAGCAAGAAAGCGGGTAGAGCGCGCAACACGCTAGGGTTGGCGACCGGAAGTGCAGAAAACGCACCAAGCGGCTCACTTCAGACCGCGCGGAGTAGAAAATGAATTTCTATAGTCCATTTTGGGAGAGTTGCTCTTCTGCTGTACGCGGATCCGGAGCATGCGCAGTGGCCTGCTCGCGCGCAATTTGAAAAAGATGGAGGGCGGGGCTTTGCGTCAGCCTCTTTTCTGTTAGTTAACATCTTAATTAACATGAAAAACTCTTTGTGTACTAAAAAAAAAACAATTAGAAAGATTTTCACATAAGAATATACGTCAGTAGGTAGCTTATATACAAGTAAACCCCCCATGACTATGCAAACGAATTTATAAACACTATCAGCTCTAAAAACCTAAATATTAACAAATAATGTTTAAGCTTAAACAAACTTAATTTAAACTAAAGGCCACCCCACCCTTGCGATAAACATATGCTACTTTCAATCATTCTGCTGCAACGACGTTTGTGGCGAAGCGGTCAACGTCGTTGCTCAGTATTCTTATGCTCCCGGGTTCGAGACTGGTATACGGCAAATTTTTTTTTCTACTTATAAAATTTGCAGTATTAAATGCACTATAAAAAACAATACAATTTAATTCGTTAAATTTATAAATTCGTTTGCATAGTCATGGGGGGTTTACTTGTATATAAACTACCTACTGACGTATATCCTTATGTGAAAATCGTTGTGTAGCTTTCTAATTGTTTTTTTTTTTAGTACACAAAGAGTAATACGCAACTTTTTTAGCAAAAAAAAAAAAAAAAGAAATGGCTGAGGCTGAAATCCATCTCAACTACTCTAATAATGAACTATTTGATGAAATGGTGGATAAAGATCCAGCAGTGTATCATCATCTATTCAAAAAATTAAATCATTTTCAATTTATTTATAAATTTTGATATGTATTTTCAGGCAAATTGTTGGCTATGTGGAGAGCATAGAGGGGCGCAAACAAGTCAAGTCTTATTTACTGTTTAAATTTGTGCTCCCAAATGGGCTAAAGCGAGTTACCAGAATGAAATAAGAATCGGACGTGTAAGAAAATTTTTTTGTTATAATATAAACATACATAACCATATTTAATCTTATTTATTATTTTTCTTTAATCATATTTCTAGGTTTCATTTTATCATGTTCTCTATAATTATTATTTTATGTATATATATTTGAAAACTTATTATTATTAATTTTTGCAGATTGTTTGTCTTGACAGAGCCAAAAGTAAGGCAATTGTGCTGACGCAGACTCGGAGGCAAGAGGGCTTCATTGCATTCGAGCTCATCGTACAGATCAACACATCTGCCACCTACCATGGTCAACACCGACAAATAGATGCACCAGTTGAGGTTCTTCCTCAAGAAGTTACTTTGGAAGAAATTGGACAAGCCGAAGGACGCCTTGGTGAAATAGAAATCTAAATGATTTGGGAGAGTTGTAGAAGGAGAGCATATATGCATTGAAATGTGCATAAGTTTACTTTCAAACTGGTTTTTCTCCACAATAAGTGATAAAAAAAAGTTGAAACTTGATATGCACTTCCTGTGCATGCATTAAATGGTAAATACTAAACTGGTTTGTTTGCTTTGAGAGAGCAGAAGGTAGTGTTTATGCAAAATCTATGAGCGCTCGAGCGTGATTTATGACTGAACTCTACCTTCAGCACTCTGAAAGCCAACTAGCTTTTGTATCATCTGGCATATGCAGAAGGAGAGTATATTAAGTTTCAACTTTTTCCAATCACTCAGTGTGGAGAAAATCCACTTTCGAAGTCAAACTAAGCATTTGAAGCAATAGCAATACACTGACTAATTGAAAAAAGCTTCAACTTCATATGTTCTCTCTCTCTTTCTCTCTCTCTCTCTCTCTCTCTCTCTCTCTCTCTCTCTCTCTCTCTGTGTCTCTCTTTCTCTCTCTGCACGTACACTATTGTATATACAAAAGCTGGCTAGCTTTTAGAGAGCAGAAGGTAGAGTTCAGTCATAAATCACGCCCGCGCACTCATAGATTTTGCACAAACACTACCTTCTGCTCTCTGAAAACTAACCAGCTTTTTCATTAACCATCTGAGACATGTAGAGGGAGAGCATATCAAGTCAGCGCTTTTTTAAATATTTGGGTGTGCCTTCATTGCTTCGAATGTGGTTGATTATACTTTTAAAATGTATTTTTTTTTTACAATGAATGATTTGAAAAGGTTTTTATTTCATATGCTCTCCGTCTACATATATTCACTTATTCTTAGAATGCGGGAGGTAGGGTTGTTGTATTTAAAGTCTTCTTTAAATTGAAATTGCTTCCTTAGTAGGTAAACTGTGCGGGTACCAGCTCATGCGGGTGCCAGCACATGCGGGTCCCAGCTCACCCCTACTCTTTGCGGCTTCCAGCTTGCTCCCCCTCTCCGAGCGGTTACCAGCTCACCCCCTCTTTTATTTGAGAGCCAGTGCGGGTCCCAGCTCACCTAGGATTAGCGAGAAAAAAAATCCGAGATTTGAGAGTTCAGCAGGCCGAGATCTTACTCTCTGGCGTGTCATTTTGTGTCGAGCAGCATCATGAGAGTGGGTGAGAAAAGGGATGAAAATGTACGGGGTAGCTAGCCAGTCAGCAAGAGAGACCTCCCGCTAAAGAGCCTGCGCGGCACTGATCGAGGTTGGAAAATATTATAATCAGTCCTTTTAAGGACTACAAAATTATTAAACGTAGATATAAAATATTTGTGAGAGAGAATCTTTACCGTGCGCTAAAGAATGTGCACAAGACTTCTTACAGCGAGAACGTTCGCTCTGCGGCGCGCGAAAGAGCGCGCGTACCCCCACTCCTCAGCGCGCGCATTATTGGCTCGGCACAGTTGCGCGCGAAGGCATAAGAGAGAGCGCGCATTGACCAGAGCTATCACTTATTCATCGTTCGTCATGGGAGCAGCAACAGCAGCAGCAGAGGAACGGCGACGATCCACCCATCTCGCGGGACAGCGGACGATAGCGAGAGGCGCGCGAGGACAAAGTTTCTGTAGAGTACCGAAGTAGCAGAACAACGGTGGCGGCGATCCACCCATCTCGCGAGCAGCGGACGGTAGCGAGAAGCCTCGCGCGATGACAAAGTTTCTGCAGAGTAGCGAAGCAGCAGAGTAACGGCAGCGGCGACCCACCCGGACGGTAGCGAGAGAGAGAGAGAGAGAGAGAGAGAGAGAGACCTCGCGCGGAGGCAGTCTACGAGCGGACGATGATGGACAGAAGTAGCTGTCTTGCGACGAAGAACAGTCAACGACGGGTATCTGTGAGATATAGCCGTAGCGAGAATCTTTACCGAGCACAGCAGCAAAGAACGTTCGAGAATCTTTACCGGCACAGTAAAGACTTCTTACAGCGAGAACGCGCGGGCGTACCCCACTCCTCAGCACGCTATTGGCTCGGCACAGATCCGCGCGAAGGCATAAGAGTTTGGATTGATATTCATCGTTCGCCATGGGAGAAGCATCAGCAGCAGCAGCAGCAGCATCAAGTCACGGTGGAGATAGCAGTCAGTAGGCTCGGGAGCATCGTTACCCTGTGGAGGTCGCTCTGCGATCGAAGCAGGCTAACGAGTTTCCGCGTCCACTGACTGTTTCACAGAACTTGAACCCGGAGATGGGACGAGTCAAGGGTCGAGAGCCTCCGTACACACTGGCTTCAAGAGCACCATTTGCCGAGACACCGAGAAAAGCTCACAAGGCTCGACGGCGAATACCGAAACCTGCTGCTCCTCGAGTCGAGGAAATTCACTGGTCACTTTCGGTCCGTGAAATTCGTCCAAAGACCATCGAGATAGAGCGTCAAACGGCACCTCGAAGCCACAGCAAGGAGCGACAGCAAGATCTACGGAAGCTCATGCACAAGCCACGCTACGTGAGCCCAAAGCGAAAATCATGAGCGACGATGAATACACATACACAATCGGCCCTTTTCAGGGCCACCAAAATTTTCAAAAATGTAGAAAATAAACTGTTTCCCCATCTCCTCTCCCTTTCTCTCGCTAGATATTTAAGAATGGCTTTAGAAAAATAAGGCTCATTCGATCGTCAACCTGGAGATGTGCTGTCCACGAGACATAAGCGTAGTCGAAAGATCGACGAGTGAGATCAAGCGTCAATTCCAAATGATCTGCATCTTAGCGATGATGTAGGTTCATTTGGAAGCGCTTGCTTATATTGAACGTGATGGCATTAGTGATCGAGAGGAAATGTTTGAGGTGTTGTACCAAATTTAAACTGTCTATCTCGACATGAACGAGGACGACGACGACGACGACGACAGTTAGCATCAGCAGCAGAAATAAGCAAATCGGTCCTTTTCAGGACCACTGTTACGTCCTGACTACTCTTAAATAAATAGTCACGGACGTAATGATAAGTGTAGTGGCAAGGCTGTAAACGGTATTAGTTCGCGCCTAACACTCTCACTGTTAGTCAATTACCTTTGAATTCAGTTGCCAAGATGTAGACTTGAGGTCGTGCTGGGTATAAAAGAATGGTTATAAAGAACGTTCGAGGCGAATGTGATTTTTATTAAGCCATGAACAAACACTTTATTCCAAGAACTAAAACTATCGCCGTAGGAAGCGCCTCAACAAGAGTTGCCCTCCGCACTTCCTGCGAAATCTATGCTCTTTCGTCGTTGTTGCATTTATTTTTAAATTTGATATAGTATGAATGTTGTCATATTTAAAAATACCTGTTTCATGAATAGCTTTACATTGTTCATGACTTATCTCTTCAATGTACTATTGCTCTGCATTTTCTGTTGGTATAAGATGTCCGAATATCCCGCAGTTGAAAATCGTTCTATGAATTTCGATTTTACATTGAATAATTGGTACCGCCCTGAAGTCTGCTATTTGGACGAGTTCTATAGCGACGTTTGTCGAGTTCATTTGCGTGGTGTGGAAATCGCATTCTCCAGAGTCGAGTAGCGAAAATGTCGTAATATTCGGTGTTGCAGATCCACAGTCATATCCAATAACTGCGATAGTTACTTTAATGATTGCAGTAAAAATTATTGTGTTGATGATCATGATTATTTTTCCTAAAACAGAAAATAATATTAGTTTTTCTTTCTATAAATAATTAGTTTATTAGCATGCACTGTGTTTCGCTTCCGATTTTTGTTTATTGTCATATTGCTATTCTCGCCGACCTCTAGTATTTCAAACGGTCCCAAATTTTGATTTTTTTCTAACGGATTTTGGTTCTTTTATGTGCCAATCTTGGTCCCCTTTTTCGAAATTTACTGGATTTATAAATCTATCATAATATTTTTTCGATTTTTCTTTCGCGAGTATCAGATTTTCTCGTGCTAGAGTAGCAATATCTTGCATATTTTTTTACTAAATTTGTTATATAATTATTAAATGTTGGCAACTGTTCGGATGCCTTTAAAGCTTCACTTGAAGTTAGTCTAGGAGGGTAAGCGAAAACAAGTTCATGTGGCGTGAATTTGTGAGCACTATGTACACTTGTATTATAATGAAACTGTGCTAATTCTAGTAATTCGTCCCATTCTATTTTTTTCGTGCTAAAATTTTTTAAATATTCACATAATGGATGATGAGCCCTTTCTAATGATCCATTAGACTGAAGAGAAAATGCTGTTGTTTCAATCTTTGAGAATTTAAATCTTTTTGCGATTGATTTTAATAATTTACTTGTAAAATTTGCTCCTCTGTCAGTTAAAACGACTTTAGGTGAACTAAAAATACATATGAATTTTTTTATAAACGCGTCAGCAACTGATTCTGCAGTTTGATCTGCTAACGGTACGGCTATTAGGAATTTAGATAGCTGATCCTGTATTGTCAGTATATATTTATTTTGATTCTTTGTTAGATTTAATGGACCTACTATATCCATGGCTACTTTATCGAATGTTTTGAAAGGTGTATCGGTTATTATCATTGGTTGTTTTGTTTTAACCCTTTTTAGTTTATTTCTTTGACAATCTTCACAATTTTTAACTCTACTTTCGATGTCTATTTTTAAATTTTCCCAAAAATATTTACTTCTAATTCTATTAAATGTTCTATTTACTCCAGAATGACCACCTACTGCTGTAGAGTGATTTAAATTGAATATTTTATCTCTATCTTTTAATTCAACATATTCTATATAATTTAGACAAATGACTACTTTTATATCCGAATGTTGGAAGACTTTAGTGAAAATTTCTTCTATTTCCGGCCAATTTATGTTATTTATTTTTAAATCCTTAGAAATGATTAACTTTCATGATTTCTCTCAGAAGCTGAAAATTTTTGTATACATTTTCTTTTACCCTGGTTGCTGCTTGGCCTGTATCCATGCATATTATAAATACTTTTTTTGAATTTAAATTAATAATTTCAATTTCGTTTATATTTAAATATTTATCAGCCGTAGAATTTTTGCTATTTAGTAGCCACTCCGTTTTTTGGTCTAAAGATTTCCCCTGTTTATTTATGACGTGTGCGATGTTGTCTTTCCTAAATTATATAGATTTTTTTGTACAAACGATGTTTTTGTCGGTTTCCGTATTTATTATTTTTTTTCTCACATGTTTTTGATTTCGTAAGTTCTTCTATTTTCGCTTTGTTTTTCACTGCTTTGATTTTGTTTTTCTTTTTCTTGCTATTTTTCCTTTCTTTTAATTTAATCCGTTCATCATTTAGTTTTTGAATTTTCAAGTCATTGGTAGGTATTTCACTAGTATCTAATGTTTTTAGTTCTTTTGCTTTTTGAGCTCTTGTAACTACATTTATTTGAATGTTTTCTACTGGATTTCTTGACAATGCGTCCGCATTTGTATTAATTTTTCACGGTTTATAAATAATTTCATAGTCATAATCTAATAATTGTAAACTCCATTTTTGAACTCTACTGTTTCTATCTGCTGATATGAATGATAATAAAGGCTTATGGTCAGTAATTATTTTGAATTTGTTGCCATAAATATAATTTCGAAATGTTTTTACTGCAAACGTGATTGCAAGGGCTTCACGCTCATAAGTATGATAATTCTTCTCTGCTGCTTTCAATACTCTTGACGCAAATGCAATCGGTCTGTCCTCTCCGATCTCTCCTTGTGATAATACGCATCCAAGTGCATAATTAGATGCATCTGTTGTTATAATAAATGGTTTTTACATATCTGGAAACTGTAGTACCGGTGCCGTACATAAAGCTTCCTTTAATCGTTCAAATACTTGCTGTTGTTCTTTCTTCCATTCAAATTTTACTTGTTTTTGTAATAACTGTATAATCGGTTTAGCTATTTCTGTAAAATTTTGTATGAATCTTCTGTAGTAGCCTGCTAACCCTAAAAATTCTCGAACATTTTTAACGTTTCGTGGAATTGAAAATTTTGTTATGGCTTTAATTTTCTTTGGATCTGTTTTCATTCCTCGCTCACTAATAATGTGGCCTAAAAACTCTACTTCTTTCTGGAAAAAATTGCATTTACTTGTTTCTAATTTAAATCCCGCTTCTCTTAGTTTTTGTGCTCTAGGTTAAATCTTTCGTTGTGTTCTTCTACTGTATTTGATACTATAATTATGTCATCAATATAAACATAACAGAATTCTTTCTCCAATAAATCTCCTAGTACTTTAGTTAGTATTCTTTGAAATACTCTTGGTGAATTAATTTGTCCAAATGGAAGTACTTCAAATTCAAACCGTCCCAATGGGTGTATGCTAAATGCTGTTTTGTGTATATCCGACTCTTTCATTTTTATTTGATGGAAACCCGATACCATATCATTCGTTGTAAAATACCTGCTTTTCCCCATAGAATCGAATATCTAAGATTAAGATTAATAATATCTTAAGATTAAGATTATTACAACATCATCCACATATCTATTATTATCCACATATCACCATCCAACAATATCTCTGTTATATTTGGTAGAAGATAAGGGTCTGGTATTGTTTTGGCATTTAGTTTTCGGTAATCAATAACTAACCTCCATTTCTTTTTCTCGTCTTTTGTTAGACCTTTTTTTTGGCACAACCCATGCCGAAGCATTAAATGCGCTAGTTGACGATCTAATTAAATCCTTTCTGATTAGTTTTTTTGTTTCACTAATAGCTATTTGTTTTAATGTATAGGGTAACGGAAATTGTTTTACGTAAACTGGCGCTTCGTCGGTTAAATTTATCTCGTGCTCTTCCACGTTGCATGTTCCCAACTTTTCTCCTTCTAGCCAGCATATGTCTTCGTTTAATAGGATTAGATCTTCAATAAATTTCCTTTTTCTTCTCGATAAATGATTTAAATTTATTATATTCATTAATAGTTTGTTTCTCTCACTTCTACTTAATTTCGCGATTTCTTCTGCTTTTTTTTCCCTTTCTGACATTAAATATACAGAACCACAGTGCAAAGTTTCTTCCGCTTTTGGCAGTGATAATCCTGGAATTCCCGTAAAAGTATCAGGCATATCTTCTATGTCGAACGTGACGAAATTTATTTCATTTGTATGGCGTAAATATTTTTCATCACTTTCAAAATCTACGTTTTCTTTAAGTATTCTTCAGTTTCTTCTTTTTCTATACTTTCGAGAGTTTCATTAATGTTTCCTATAAATTGCTGCATATGCACCTTTGAAGGAACTCTGTAAGTCTTCGTTGATTCCAGCTGCTCAATTGTGCTTCGTCCGAGTTTTCTTTTACGAAATCTGGCGAGTCAACTGTGCGTTCTGTGTTACTCTCATACTCTGAAATACCTTTATTTATGCTGTCCTGAATTTCTCCTACGATCTCCAATACTCTTCCTAAATCTTGTTGTACAGTTATCTCTTGTGTCTCTATTTCTTGAGTCTTTTCTTTCATACTACATTCCTCTGTTGTTGTACTAGTATTTATTGTGTTTATCTGCGTTGTAGATTTCAGTTCGATTTTCTTACGGTTTATTTCCAAGTAACCTTTGTCCAGTCTTAATTTTTGCTGTAATAAGACTTTTATTCCTATGATTCCGTCATACGGAATGGCAAATGTCTCTGGAGCTACATGAAAGTCGAAATATATTCCGTTTATTGGTAACTTTATAGATCCAAGGGTACGTATGGCGTTTTCTGTTATTCCAGATATTAGAATTTGTTCGTCGTTATTTATATGATTCATTGATATATTTTGTTTCTTAATAATATTTAATTGTGCTCCACTGTCCACTAGTAGCCTATTTATTTTACTAGAGTGTTGATCTTCTACCTCTATGTATTGCAATAAATTCTCGAGTTTTAGTATGTAAGTTTGTAATATTGTGTCGGCTTTGTTTTCAGTGGTTTCTAGATTCTTCCTTTCTAACGTTGTATCTTGATTTGTTTCTTCTGTTACTTGTAGTGGGAACGCTTTATTCTCATTTTCCCTTCCTAGGCGCTCCCTCCTGGAAGAGCTTTGTAGTTTCCCTGGTTGTTCGTAATTCTGAAGCATCTCTCCGCTGTATGGTTATTACTTTTGCATATCGAGCAGAATTTCTCTTGTTGTCTTTCAAGACTTTTAATTTTTTTACAATCATCGATTGTGTGCCCTGTTTCATTGCAGTAGCTACAGTTTATTTGCTTATGTTTCCCTCCACTCTCTAGGGCTTTTAGTTTTTTACATTCATTCACTACATGACCTTCTATTTTGCAGTATTCGCAAAATTTCCTCTGAAAATTTCTACTGTAATTATTGCTGTTTGTTGGCTGAGTTTGTTGTTTATTTCTAAATTTATTACAGAATTTAGCTGTATGACCATTTTCTTCGCATAGTTGGCATTTGAGCTGTTGTTTGGCTTTATACTCTGCCACGAGAATCTTTGCTCTTTCACATTCTGCCTCTTCATGGCCAGTTGTTTCGCAAATCGTACATACTCTAAATGGTAGCCTACTTTCTCCTATTTTGCAATATTTAATTGTGTGACCTTTCTTATTATACTTTCTGCACAATACCTCCGGACAAATCTGTACTGTATGCCCTTTAATGTCACAATATTCACATTTTTCGATGCTATTTGTCATTGTATTTGAGCATATATTTGGGTTGTGTCCCGTTTCTTTGCATTTCCAGCATACTTCGTAATCTCCTATATACGGGCATTGCCCTACATCATGTCCCATTTCTTGACAATATTGACAGTGATTGTTATGTTTCTTGTTAAATCGGCGGGCACTAATTGAGTGACCTGGTTGACTGCAGAATTTACATATTAATTTTATTTTATTTGTAACATTCCTGCAATTATTGGAAAAGTGGTCCGCTCCTTTGCAATATACGCATGCTGCTGAACGGCAGAAGAGCGCTTCATGTTGGAAATCTCTGCATATTTGGCATGTCAGTACTTTCCGTGTTTGCTCTACTCCTCCTACGTAGTCTTCATACACATTATTCACAATGCCACTGATTATATATTTCTTTTTCTTTATATCGCTTTCAATTTCTATTGCCACTCTCGAAATATTTTCTACTGTGCTTTCTTGACCTAATTCGTATTTAATTTCTGGTTTAAGTCCTTTTTTATATTTTCTTGCTGCTTCTACATCCAATTCCTCCTAGAATCTTTTAAGTTCTGCATCCCCAGTTCCTTGTAGCCTTTTCAATTCCTTTATTTTTAATACTATTTTCCTTAGTCTGTTTGTATATTGTACTACCGTTTCTGTTTCTCCTTGAAATATTCTGCCCATTTTCGCGTACAGCTCATGGATGTCGTCGTCAATCGGATACAGTATTCTTACTCCGTTTATTAAATCATCTATGGTTTTTATTTCGTTGCTGCTTAGTGCTTCTTCTGCTTCTCCTGACATTCTTACTTTTAAGAGGTTCGTCAAGTTTCCTTCGTCTATTGGGTCTATGAGGCTTCTGACTTGTTTTAATTTTTTTATGTAGTCCGTTGCTGTCATATTTTTTTCATCGTATTCTGGCACGTAGGTCGCGACATCCTTCAAATTTAATTTTATTGGTCTTACTCCCTCTGCTACTGGTGGGGTCATTGTTGTGCTGTTGTCCCTTCCTTGGTTTTGGTTTCCTTCGTTCTTCTCTGGTTCGTTTGTGACAGTCAGCTCTTTTTGATTATTGAGTTTATTACTTGCTATTTTGTTATTACTACCGCCAAAATTAATTTGAGTTAAGCTTTGGTTTGTCTTAGACTCAGAATTATTTTTGTTATTAATTTTGTCTTGTTTATTATCGACAAACTCTTGTATTCCGTGAGCTTCCTCTCCGATTGGCTTATCAAAATCTATCAGACTATAATTTCCGTCCAGACTTGTGTTTGTCCAAGAATTTGTCGGGTAGATGTTGTACCTAGTTGTTTTAAAATGTGGATCTTTCTCCGTTCCTACTACTAGGCTTTGTTCTGCGCAAAATCCTCCTATGTCCGAATACCGCTCTTCTTTTCCAAAGTCAAACGTTCTGTCTAAAATTGACTCATTTGTTTGAAACGCTGTTAAAGTTGTTAAATTCTCTTACTGTTTAGCGCTTGTTTTTAAGGGTTCTTGTTGATCGCCAAGGTTTGTTTGCGTATTTTCGTCTGCGTATGTATTGAATTGTTCCGTAAATTTTCCTTCAGTTTTACTCTTTTTCGGTGCTAACACTTTTGGTACAGCTCCTGTATTTTTGATTTTTACTTCTTCTTTTGCCGCTTCTTGATGTTTTACGGGCGAGCGTTGTAGTTTTGAACTCCTCCTGAATGCGTGTATTTCGAGTGGACTTGATAATAGGTTTTTCAAATTCGGATTTTGTTGGACTTGTTTTCTAGTAATTCTTGCGTTCTCCGGAGTTTTATCGTCCGTGGTTGCTTTATTGCTCATTTGAAATTTTCATTACTCAATTAAAAGTATATTCTGATTGTTTTACTAAAACCCATTGGCCTTTTAAACTGGCCTATTTAGCGTTTGTTTACGTTTTGCTCTACTTCCGCGTTTTTGCTACTGTTAGCAAGTTCAGTAGGTCATTCGCCGCAACGCGAGTAGCTGCTGAAATTTGATCCGATGCCTTGTATAATCGCGACACATGTATTACGCTTGTGTCACCCGAGCTATGCTTGGTATTTCTTGTAACTTTATTTTTACTCAAAATTACTTTACATCTATTTATTACGATTTTATTTTATTCAATGCGGTTATATTCACGCTACGATATTGCCTCGGTTTACGCGAGAATTTTTTCAATATTTTTATATTTAGGTGTAAATTTCGCACTATTATTAATGTTTCTTTTTATTCACTATTATTTCACTTTTTATTAATTTTGTATCGGAACCAATTGTTACGTCCTGACTACTCTTAAATAAATAGTCACGGGCGTAATGATAAGTGTAGTGGCAAGGCTGTAAACGGTTATTAGTTGGCGCCTAACACTCTCACTGTTAGTCAATTAAATGAGAGAACTTACCTTTGAGTTCAGTTGCCAAGATGTAGACTTGAGGTCGTGCTGGGTATAAAAGAATGTTTATAAAGAACGTTCGAGGCACGAATTATATTCACAGTAACTATGTAGTTTATTTAACTATATAAATATATATATATATATATATATATATATATATATATATATATATCAAATTGAATTACAATATTATCCACAAATAGTGAGAATAAAACTTAGGTATTTGGATTTATAACGATAAACTGTTTTCACTGATATATCGTCAATTGTCGGACGACGCGTACGGAGCCCGTGTCTGTATACGAACTGCTTAATTGAGTACATGCAAGGCTTTTTAAAATCTTCGTTCGCAATGCAATTTTTGTAGTATTTACAAACTTAACATTTCGGAAATTGTGTACATAAAAAGTAGCGCTCGCGTAAGACGTCACGAATTGCTGATGTGCTGATTCGTCAGTGGCCTGCATTCAGCCAAATTGCTGATATGCTGATTCGTCAGTGGCCTGCATTCGGCCGTGTGTCGAAACTGTTCGGTGCGTGCAATGCATTCTTCTTGGGAGAGTTTGAATTTCAACGTTTATATTCTTTTTAGGTTTTGAATAAATTTATGTAATAATTCACACGACGTGACACCACCATAAAATATTTAACGTAGAATATTCTATAACCCCCCCCCCCCCGTTCTTCTACACTTATATTCAGCGATGAGAGTTACACACTGTCATTCGCATTTGACTGGCAACATGTGCTGTCCAAGGCGATTGAGCATCAGAGAGCGAAGGGAATGCCAAGATCTTGCTCGTCTTAAACTCGCGATGATTGTAGAAATTTTGAGAATCTACTCGGAAGCTGTTGCTCTGCTAGCTCGACATCGAGCCTCGCCAAACTCGAGTCGAGTTAGAACATTCTGGGATCTCGTCGAGAAGAGATTTTTCCAGTAGGAAACAATCGGCCCTTTTCATGGCCACCAAAATATAAAACGTAGATTATTCTATTCCCCCCTCCACTACGAGAGAGAGAGAGAGAGAGAGAGAGAGAGAGAGAGAGAGAGAAAGAGAGAAAGAGAGAGTCCACCACCACCAGCTAAAGAGTATAAGTATCTGCGCGAGCTCGAGAGAGAGAGAGAGCTCATTCTTCGCAGACATGCCGAGACGACGATGAGTTATCAGACCCTGCGACTCTCCAAGAGCACGACCGCGAGAAGAGCGAGATTCGACGAGACGACGACTGTTCACGACATCTGATCAGGAGGCGTCGGTGGACATCGAGAGAGCACATTCACCGTTTCTAGCGGCTTCTTAGCTCGGTACGTCAAGAGTAGAGTCACCGCCACCGACTGACTCATCGGCGTCTTCATCGTCTTCGTCCTCGTCATCATCACTATCGTCATCCTCTTCATAGTGTCTATAATATTTGAAAAATCAGTCCTTTTAAGGACTGAAAATCTATCTTAACGTAAGACAGTGACTATTTTTTTAACCGTCTGCGTGACCTTGAAAATGCTTGAAGCAGAATATGTTGGTAGTGCGAGGCCGTGGATACGAAATCCCACGAGACCTAAGAAACTTCCAACGAATTCTCTCAGACCTCCTTCTCGCCAAGTAAAAGAGAAGCCGCTTTCCCCTCCCTCTCATGGTCTGTGGATCATAGAATAATTACCCCCACCAATGGACCGTTCGTCATTTTTTTTTTTCAATTTAATGTATAAAAGTCGGAGCGGCAGCGTGAGAAAGTCAAACAATTCTCAACTTCTCGAGAAAGAACATCGAGTAGATAGCTGCAGAAAATGGAGTTTATAATTGACTTCCAAGGCTTTCAGTCTTTCAAAGGCGAATTTATCGCTAAAGAAATCGGTATAATACCAAGTCGCTATAGCGATGAAAATGCCGAGGTGCAAAGTATTTTGCTGAGTCCGCCGATATGCTGCACGAAGCACATTGCGGCAGAGTATCTGCCGATAAACCAATGGTTAAGAAACAACTTCCACGGCAAGCCACTGGAACGATGGATGGGTCCCCTTCTTTCGGATGGAAGAGAAGCTCACTGATCGTGTGGCATGCGCCACCGAGATATACGTCAAGGGTGCGGAGAAGAAAGGAATTATGAAGCTGCTGTGCCCGAATGTCAACGTTGTAGACCTGACCGACTATAACTGTCCACCACTCAGAGAATTATGTTCAGGCCACTTCGTTGACTGTCCGGACCATAAGAATTGCTCGAACTCGGTTTGCGCTAAATTAAATGTAACAGTTCTCACAGAGTGGCTCGAAAAATATTGGATGTAGGTGTATTTGATGTACTTGATATAATAAAATCTGAAAAAAAATCTGTGGTTTTCACGACAAATAAATATTCGTAAAACGTATGGAATAACCGTTTGCGCACCTTTCTCGCGCATCTCCTGCTGGCTATAAGAAGGACGTCGCGAGTCATTATTCGTATAGTTCTCAAACAAGCAGCATGTGCGCCTACAGCGTGTTCTCGCTACCTGTGAACGTTCCCGATCTCTGCACTACGGCAGCCGTAGCGGCGACGACGACGACGAGCATCTCCGAGAAGTTGCAAAACTTCTATTATTATTACGAGGACAACGACGTCGACTACGTTCTGGATCTGCAGAGCTTCAAGGTCGGCAGTCACTTTATCCACAAGGAGCTCGCTATAGCCAGTCTCGAGGGTGATGCATCGCCGATTGACGTATATCTCTTCGAGCCGCCGTTCGAGTGGATTAGCTTGAGCAGCGAGTAACGTCGCGAGAACAGCTGGATCGAGAGGAAGTTGATTGGAATCCCTTGGTCCGCTGGAACATTCGGCTACGCCGACGTAGAGAAGATTCTCGAGAAGAGTCTCAAGAATGTCCGGAACGTCTACGTCAAGGGATTCGAGAAGAAGAAGTGGTTGGAGGAGAGGTTAGCGTCGTCGACTGCTGTACGAGTCATCGATATGGAGGTCTTAGGTTGTCCATCGCTCAAGCATTTCCCCAAGACCCGAGAATCATCCTCTGCTCTCCACCGATCTTCAATGTGCTGGACGAAATGTTCACGTATTGAGATCGTGGATGCAGACGTATCGCGGTGTCTTTGGAGAAGATGTGTGTTATTAATATGTACTTTATTTTGAAATAAAAAAAAACAAAAAACTCGTTTTCACGGCAAAAAATCAAAAATAACGTAGAACAAGATTATACTTGTCACCTCTCCAGCGCGTGCGCAGGCTGACGACGTGTATTTAAGTCGTAGCGAGCGAGCGCTAGTATTCATTCTTGAAGCTATTTTCAAAGCGACAACATGTTCTCCGCAGAGTATTATATTTTCACAATCGACAATCTGAGAGCATGCTCTCGTCTTGACGCGAACGCCGAGGACATTCAGCGTTGGATGGATATTGCGCGAGCAGCCATCGATTCGCTAAACACTCTGCTACAGCAGTCAACGAATTCCGTTGGCAAAATTTGACAGCTGCAGAACTTTTAAGTTCATCTCCAGAGCATTTGGAGAGTTCTCGAAGGTAGCTTGAAGCGAGGAGGTGGCCTGAAGCAGCAGCAGCAGCAACCACGAGTCACCTGGGATGATGTGCGTTCGGCTTTTCAAAGCCGCATCAGGAGCGGCATAGTCACGAACGTGCAGCACATCGACATCAAGAGCTTCATGAAGGACGCTGCCAGCATTTTCAAAGAGCTGATCGAGCTAGCTTTGGTCGAACACAAGTCGATCAAGGTCAATACCGAGATCGCTGCCGAGTACGTCGTCACCAAAGCCGAGGAAAAGGAGACGACTGCGATCAAGTACTTCAATACGAAATCACAGACAACGAATCTCGATACGTGGTTCTCGAGCAACGTGGGTCAGTCCATCGAAAGAGACATGGAGGAGTTTCAAGAGGAATCGTGAGAACGTAGAGGCTAGAAATCAGGCCGATAGAGTATTAGCCGACAAAGCTTGGCAGAGAGTCATCGCGAAACACGCGAAAATAGGTGAGAAAATGTCCGCTTACGCCGTATCGAAAGCGATGAAAATAAAATCGAAATTAGGAATGGGTATGAAGAGTAGGAGGATGGCTACGATGAAGAGGAGACCATCCACGAGGCTGAACGCCATAGTGAAGGCAGCCTTGAGAGCAATGATTAAGGGTACTAATAGTCACGAAGTCATCGCATCGGCTTTGACAGGAGCTTGCGATGCCGTAAAGAAAGCTGGTGGTAAAGATAACGTGACCATACCACGAGTCCTGCCACTACCTCATAAAGTAGGCGGCTTTCTTCCTCTCCTCATACCCATCTTCGCTGGACTGAGTGCGGCGGGTGCTTTGGCTGGAGGAGCTGCTGGCATTGCCAAGGCGGTCAACGACTCCAAAGCTGCGAAAGATCAGCTAGAGGAGACTCGTCGACTCGGACATCTCTGTTTGCAGTTCTTGAGTAATAAGCTATATAAGAAGCGACTGCCGTGAATGTACATTCATTCAGCATTCGACAGTCAGTATGGATAGCTCGCTCACTCTGAGTCTCTCCGGAACTTCATCTGTACTCGAAGCTCAGTACTTTCCACCGATTGAGCTCTCGGAGCAAAAGATCTACGTTCTCGGCTTAGTTGAACTGCTCACGTTCAACTCTATTCCCAATATCGACACGGATAATAACAAGTTCTACGTCGGTGGGGAAGAAATTGAGGATATCGACGTTTACCTTCGCGAAGCTTTGACTCCCAAGGGTATATCGTTCACTCTCAAGCCCAACAATAATACACTTCGTAGCGTAATAAAGTGCAGTCATCCGATCAACTTTCGTCCGCAAGACTCGATCGGCTCACTGTTGGGCTTCACCGAGCGCATCTTACCGGAGAACGTGAGCTACAGTTCGGATAGACCTGTAGCTATTCTAAAAGTCAATGCTGTGCGAGTCGAGTGTAACATCACCTAGGGTGCCTATATAAACGGATAGCGCGTGCACACCATTCACGAGTTCTTTCCTGCTGTACCTCCAGGATACAAGATCATCGAAATTCCCTCGCAAGTGATCTATCTACCAATCACTGTGAGAAGTATAGATCAGCTTCAAGTGCGCATAGTCGATCAAGACAATCGCTTGGTTAATTTTCGCGGGGAGATAATCACCATCAGATTACACCTAAAACAGATATAATGGGTATCGTTTACAACAGCAGCAGCAGCAGCAAAGTCGGAGCTGGCTATATAAGCAAGTCGACGAGACGCAGCGAGATCAGTAGTCAGCGAATCGCCAAAGCGCTAACACGACAAAACGTAGACTTGCTGAAGAGTCTCAAATTCAGAGTACGTCCTCGTGGAAAATAATAATAATAATAATAATGCAGGAAATTCTGAGTATACAGGCGCCGGTGGCCTTCGACGAGTCTGTAGCTCATTACGAGTTACACGCTCATCAGCCCTACACGCCATCTGGATACAACAACAGCGACGAGATACGTATAGCCATTCAGCATCAAGACCTATACGTTCTTCCATCGCGCAGCTCGCTGCACATTCACGGCAAACTGACGAAAGCTGACGGTAGCGCCGTGAAGCGCACGCGATTGGTCAACAACGCGATATGTCACATGTTCGAGGAGATTCGATACGAAATAAATGCCGTGGAAATCGACAGATCTAAGAATGTCGGTCTTCGCACGCTCATGAAAGGTTGGATTTCTTTCAATCCCAATCAGAGCTCGATGCTCGAAAACGCCGGCTGGTTAGACGTCGAGGAGACGTTTCAAGTGACCAACAATGCCGACTATTTCGATATCAACATACCACTCAGTATGATACTCGGCTTTGCCGAGGACTATCGCAAAATCGTGGTCAACGTCAAGCACGAGCTCATACTGACGAGATCGCGAAGCGATCTGAACGCCGTGACGCAGACTTCTAGCAGAAACGCGGCTGGACTAGACGTTTACGAGGACATGAATATTAGACTATTGAAAATCGAGTGGCTCATGCCTTACGTTGTCGCGTCGAACGTGCACAAAATTCGTCTGCTGCAGTCCGTGGAGAAGAACAAGCTTATCAGCATGAGTTTTCGCAGTTGGGAGTTGTACGAGTATCCGCTCCTTCCCGTCTCCACGAAGCACGTGTGGACGGTTAAAACGTCGAATCAGCTGGAGAAGCCGCGATTCGTCGTTCTCGGTCTGCAGAAAAATCGAAAGAGTTTGAGAACTGCGAACGCCAGTCGCTTCGATCACTGCAATCTCAGCAATGTCAAACTCTTCCTCAATTCCCAGTACTATCCCTATGGAAATTTGAATCTCGATATCAATCGAAATCAGTACAGTGTACTGTACGATATGTGCGCAAATTTCCAGAACGCCTACTACGACAAGAATACCAAGCCGCTGCTGAAGAAGGCGGACTTTATCACGCATATACCTCTCTTCGTTATCGACTGCTCCAAGCAGAGCGAAACGTTGCAGAGCGCGGCTGTCGACGTTCGTCTGGAATTCGAGTCACATGATAATTTTCCCGCGAACACTTCGGCCTACTGTCTCATCCTGCACGATCGTATCATTCAGTATAGTCCTGTCGGCGGAGACGTGAAGAAGCTCGTGTAATGATGGAGTACGCTGTGGATATGCAAGGCTTCAAGCAGCCTGGAAACGATTTTGTTCTCAAGGAGCTAGCTATTGTCTAGCTCACGTACGAGAGAGAGAGCCTGTAGTCCTGCTGTTTCGAGAACCGTTTCCCTGGAGAAGACTCACGGAAAAGTATATGAAGGAGAACGAGTGTCTAGAGAGCAGCCATCACGGACTATCCTGGTCATCGGGCAACAGAGCCTACAACCGAGGTCGGCAAGCTGCTCCGGGAAGCTCTTCGAGACGCCAGCAAGATCTTCGTCAGAGGAGAACTACGTCGACGATGGCTAGAACGTTTCGATCTCACCGCCACTTATATCTGTGACTACGGATATCCCTCGGTAGATTTACCGAAAATCGTGACTGTATGCACTAATCACAATGGAGCCTACAAGTCTTCCTGCGCTCTGCAAAATGTAAAAATTATGACTCTACTATCTCACCAATGTTCACATGAAGTGGGAAGATGTTTCGGAGACTGAAGAGTACGCTTAATTTGCGAGCGACTAAAAAGTGCGGCGGTGGGTCGAGAGTAAGATCTCGGCCTTTTGGCATTGGCTCTCAAATAAAAGAGGGGGTTAGCTGGTAACCGCTCGGAGAGGGGGAGCGAGCTGGAAGCCGCAAAGAGTGGGAGTGAGCTGGGACCCGGATGAGCTGGTAGCAGCATGAGCTGGGACCCGCATGAGCTGGTACCCGCACAGTTTACCTACTTTCCTTCTTAAGGAAGCCTTGTAATAATAATTTTTGGAGTTTGTGTAAAAACGTGTGGGAAGTGTGTTTTGATGCATTTTAAGTCAAAAAATGGTGTTTTTGGAAAATGTCCGTACGGATGTCGCGCGCGCGCGCGTGTGTGTGAGTGTGTTCGGATGTATACACCTGTATCTCAGCTTCTTCTTAGTGGATTTTAACCCACCGTCTCATTTTCTTTGTTTTTATTAGAACATAGTCGGAAAAAGTCCGTTTTTATATTTTATTTACTCATTTTTTTTATAGTGATTTTTTAGTTTTGAGATTTCAGTTTTTTATAATAAAGTAATTGGAAAAGTTAATAAAAGTAAATTGCTCAATAAGTACCTGAAAGAGAATAAAATTACCTATCTTTTTACTGCGGAAAATTTTTATTATCATTTGTCGATTTTTTATTATACACCATAAAGCGTAATTTTTTAAAATTGTTTTAACTTGAATAATGAATCTTTTAAAAAAAAACATGATAATTGAAAGTTATTACGACTATGTTCCATTTAAATTTTAAGTCATTTCATGGGGCAGATCCTGAGAAAAACATCAAAAACTGATAAAAGTCGTCTTTTTACGTGACGCGATAACTGGAGGAAAAAGGCAATAATCAATTTAAAATTTTGGATTTAGTTAGCATTATAAAGCACCTTGATCCTTTTCTTTGGGTTGTTTACGAAATCAATTAGTTTCAATCACTAGTGATTTAAGATACGTTCCACGAACTATCCTAATCATGATAACACGGAAACTAAATGTTGAACTCCGCTTCTCAACCATATTTCAATAACAAGTTAACCCTGTTACAGATATACAGGTTGGTAAATAAGAAAGATAGAGAGAGAAAGATTAGATTAGATTAGATTAATTGCTCTTTATTTTTGTACATTATGTTGTACATATAACAAATATAGTGTATTATGATAAAGGAATAAATAAAATTTGTGTAAGGGTATATAGTGTAAAGGTGTGTGTGATGTTGAGAGATGAAATGAGATGAAAGAGAATGTATGTATGTTTGTGCGATGTTTATGTGTTTTCCAAATTAAAGAAATAATTTTTAGCTGCTTGTTTGAAGTGTGATATGGATAGTGTGTCGCGAAGTTGAGATGGAAGGCTGTTCCAGAGGTAGGAGGCGCTGATGAAAAATGAATTCCTCAGCATCTCCGTCTTGAAGGACGGGATGTCCAGTGGAGTCACCTCGCCCCTAACAGGCCTGAGTGCGACGTGGAAGTCAAAATAGGCTAGTAGATAAGCTGGTATTGAGGTGTTGAAAATTTTTCTAAGAAAACAGGCCATGAAGTACCTCCTACGTCCGGCGGTGGTGAGCCATTGCAACTCACGCCTGTAAGGGAGAGAGAGAGAGAGAGAGAGAGAGAGAGAGAGAGAGAGAGAGAGAG
>QLSS01000256.1:28124-58905 GCA_024372645.1 Trichomalopsis sarcophagae
AGAGAGAGAGAGAGAGAGAGAGAGAGAGAGAGAGAGAGAGAGAGAGAAATATATATAATTGATTATGTATATATAATCGATTTGAAATAATTTTATCTATCACACGAAAAAGTACAAAAACTTTATAGAATTATATATGAAGTAAAAACAATTCAGATATTAAAGCAGTACATAATGTTGAAGGAAGCTACGTGCCAAAGAATTGGCAGCGGTTTTTTTTTCATGTGTTGATGCTGATAATTATAATAACTTGAAACTCTGCACAATAGTTTGTGGCGCGGAATTTGAATTTTTAATTGACTATGGGCCCCTCTTACCGCACAGGGTTAAACCATCACAATTTCATATATTCCCATGCCATAAATTTTAATATGTAATGATTTTTTTGTTTTAGGTTTACGTTCAGGACTACATTCCAGTACAAAATTGGAATTTGTGCTCAGGGTAATAGTACTTAAACCAGATTATATATATATATATATATATATATATATATATATATATATATATAGTACTTTTGATTATTAGTATTAATAAAGCATTTTGTACATTAAATATCTTTTTAAAATTTTTTATCTCCAACTTCACCTTAACCTTTATCATGAACTGTAATGTACATTAATACTTTACCGTAACTTCAGCATCAACCTCAACCTTTAAAACGAAAATTAACCTGAACCTATTTACCATAACCTTCATAACGAAAAAACAACCTGAACGATAACCTTGAGATATATGCAATAAAATTTTATCTTAACTTCCACTATAATTTGATTTCATATTTGTTTTGTAAATTATTACTAACAAGTAAGTAAATGCATTGTAAGTATATTATTTTGGCTGTCATATTCATTATTTTTATTTGCCCTTGAATTATTCGTTACTAAATATGCCTCACCGAAATTAACTGAAGAAGAAATTATTTATCAAAGAAATCGACGAGAACGTAATACTGAACTTCAATAGACCTAGAGATGTTGAACAACAACCTCAACCTTTAGTAATTGAGGAAGATTATTTAGGACAAATGAACATTTTGTGCAAGCACTGTAACACTTTAGTTATATATATATATATATATATATATATATATATATATATATATATATTGATGGTCCAGGAGGATCTGGAAAAACGTTTATCTACACAATGATTTATCATTTGTTATCAGTACGGAGTATAAAAGTATGTTCAATGGCCTTTACTGGAATTGCAGCAACTTTGCTTCCTAATGGAAAAACAGTACATTAAACATTTGGTTTACCAGTTCCTATGTTTCACGATTCTTCTTCGAGTTTTACGTTGACTGGAATAAAAGCTATCGGTTTCACTGGCGAAAAATCGATAAATCTGAAAAAACAATTCAGAGTCCCAGTCGGACTCAAACACTTATCCTTTGATTTTAATTTTCTGGTCGTCCCAAAACTAGTACGTTCGTGTATCCTTGGAATTGATTTTCAAAAGCAGTTGAGCGTGGTGATTAATTTGCGAGACGAGTCCGTGTTTTTTACTCATCCAGAATTCTCCGATTGTGTTGAATGCTCATTTCGTTTAAAGAACCCCCTCAACGACGATAGGCAGGCTGTTAATTCAATTGTCTCGAATTTTGCTTCTGGTTGCATCGAGGAAGTACCCTCTTGTACCTCGCAGAATACTCAAGAATGCATGGATCCGGATGATATTACGGATGTCGAGATTGATCAGAAATTACTTTCCATGAGTGGAGTCTCCGACGCGGAGCGCACCCGTTTAGGGATTCTGATAAGAAAATATCGAGATATTTTCAAGAAATCCCCTGGTCGTTTCCTTTCTTATGTATATCGATTTGATGTACGGGATCAATCCCCATTCGCTAAACAAATAAATGAAGCACAACGCGGTGATGAACGGTTGAACAAAATCATCAATGTACTCGAGGACAAAGGGAAATTTAAAGATTACTCTCTTGCTAGTAATACTCTCACTAAAGGTGGGGCACCGTCACAGAAAATAGTTCTCACAGAATCTTTGCTATCTAGCTTACGAAACTCATCAATTGTATGGCCATATCAGCATAAGAAAATGCATTGCAATGATCGCGGAACATTTTTTTACCCCAATATGAAAGGGAAAATCATGCAATTACTCCGTAGTTGTGACTCGTGCCAAAGAAATAAGACCTACACTTCATTCACTATCGCTAGGTCGTCACCTATCGTACCTTCGAAACCTCTAGAACTCATATCTATTGATTTTTGCGGCCCTCTGCCTACCAGCCGGGGGGAGTTAAGTATATTCTGGCTGTCCTAGACGCTTTTTCCAAGTTTGTGGTATTGTACGCAATAAAAAGAGCGGATACTCGCACAACACTTCGAAAGATTTTCGATGATTTCATTCCTAAATATGCAAAACCATGCAAGATACAATCTGATCACGGGACTAATTTCACTTCTGATAAATGGTTAAACAGATTACAGTCGGAGGGTATATGTCCCGTCTTTTCAGCCATACGTCACCCCCAGAGTAATCTAGTTAAACGAGTAAATAAAGAGATCGGACGCTTTTTTCGAACACTTGTCTCAGACCAGTATACAGCGTGGGCAAACTGGCTCCCATTCGTGCAATCTTGCCTAAACGAATCGCATCACGATACAACGGGTTTCACACCTATTGAAATTCATATGAAGCAAGCCCCTACTCGGTTCTGGGAGAAATGGATCGCGCTACCTTGCAAACTGAGACTCTCATATCAAGAGAAGCTCACCTTGGTTTACAATCGAATTAAGTCGAAAGGGGAGAAACGTACTGAAAAGCATAACGCACGAAAACACCTCCGAGTATATCGCGTCAATGATCTTGTCCTCCTACACGCATTCAATGTCTCGGATGCTGCATCTAAGGTGACGGCTAAGTTCTTGTCTCTCTATGAAGGTCCGTATCTCGTTCGTTCTGTCCACAATGAATGTTCTTATAAACTAGTAGACCCTAAGTCTAAGGAAGTCCGTGGGATTTTCCACTCCACTGCTTTACGACCATATCTTGGGGAAGAAGCAACAACGCAGGAGGGTGAGGAGGAGGGTGACACGACGCATTGAGTACTACCAAAAGAAAACTGCGGAATTACAGGAAATACTTAGGCGTTCCCAAGAGGAGCGCGACCGTACGTTAGAATCTTTGTACGACGATCCCTCGCCCGCTCAATCTAGCCCTAAGTTCCCTCGGACCATTACTACCCCTGATGCCTATTCATTTGTAACTATGTCGCCATTACAGTCTCACTCTGACAGCGACCCGTCCACAGAATCGCCAGCTTCGACACCCCATGTTACTCCACAGGACTCCACACCTGAAGAAAGAGAGGCTATACGTCAAGCGTTTATAAAGAAATATAACGCACGTATTAAACATCGAGCGCAGCCAGTGGTACAATCATGCATTGATGATGCAGATGTGTTAGACATACCGCCGAAAGTAAACTGGGAAGAATTGTAATTGATAAAAAAAAAAAAAAAAGGAAACTTCATATTATGCAAATCTATTGATGCCTTGTTCCCTTATTCCACTCGTCTTCTGCTTGTTTCGTCTGTTGCAGATTACTGATGTATCAAACTATTACGTCCATAGACTGTCAATAGTTTCACAGGAGGGTGGGGCAGTGCAACATCCAAGTTCCAGCCTGGGGCCCGGCGCCTTGAATTTTATATTTTGTAGGCACGAGCCTGCTTGCGAGAGCGCACTTTCTCGCGTTCGGGTACTCTCACTCTTTCTCACTCACAGCGTGCTCGGATCTTCGGGTATACTCGGGTACGCCTGCGCTCAAATAAACTCAGTACTAACATTGCGTAAATGCAAACGCGTTACTGAGTTTACCTTCTCGCCTGCGGCTTACCAGCGTTCACTACCCGCTCACGTAGTGAGTCAGTTCTACTCACCTCCTCAAATCGATAGCACGTCCAGCAAGGCAAGATCAGAGAGAAAATCAAATACCCGGTACGCCACTAAGTGGAGCCTTCCCCGCGAATGGATATTTGTATATTTTATTACTACTATTTTAACACATTAACAGTGCAGCCGGGGATATCCTATTGGACTGACCCGGTGAGATTCTCTCACCTCGAGAGAAACTCAGCACGCATAATTAACATACTAACATCGCCTTCGACGGGAAGTAAAAGTACAGCTAAACGCTGTCCGACTGGGTCGGCTACGTCGATCCCCAGTCGGTTTTCTCATGAACGCACATCGAATTATTTATTCATTCAATCGCGACATCGTAACAACATTCTCATAAAACTTTTGTATACACCAAATTCTATAGTCTCGTATTTATGTCACTCAGATCTTTCTTAAGATTACCCTCAAATCTTTCATTAGTCTTGTCATAAATTTAACTTTCGCTTTCAAAAAGTTATTTTGCCTGTAAATTACGTTTGAAAGCCAGACATTCGCCTGTGTCACGGTGAGGTCAAATAACTCATTTGTAAAAATTGCAAAACTCAATTTTGCATTATAGAATAATTGTTTTATAATACTTGTAAGATCAGTTAATTTATCAAACGCGTTCTTCTTTTTTTCTCTTAAATATTTTCTTATAGCATCTAACTTGTTATCGCATCCTTCTTTGTATCAACAGAATCTCATCGTCATTTCAATGAACCGTTCGTTCGATAGCGTGCGTTTGTGATTTACCTTCAATTTCGATCGTTCATAAATACGGTAGTCTCGCGCGATTATTAGAGTTAATATTGAACCTCGCTCAGCGTAAAGACTGGCTAACTGCAAATGTCAGTCTAACCATAAATATTTATCTAATTTCAAGAATCAATAAAGTGAATAAAGACACAAGGCCTTACAACATTTGTATAAAAAATATATTGTGTGATTATTTTCCCGATCCTGCTATCCTTCACTCAGTACCTTATGCGCTCACATATAAATTTCAGATAGTCAAATCAGTCTCACTTTTACAAAATACATTAATTGTTTGCATAACTAAGTTCGCCATTTTCGTTCCTTATCTAGTACTATACAATTTAGAATCAAGTAAATAATTAAAACTTTGAAATTATTTTATAAGTTCCAACATATAATTATTGTGTTGATTATCTTCGGCAAACAATTAAATAAACTAGCAACCTTAGTTACTTAAACATCATCTGGGGACTCTAAATGGGGCTTGTAATTGATCACCTTTGCTACCTATACACTGTTTATAAAAATAATGCACAATTCTATTAAAATAGTACGAAACATATTACATAGAATTTGTTATTGGCTACTCTGGCTGCCTAGTTACTGCTCCGAAACAAATACTATGCCTTGGCAATCTCTCAATTCAAAAAGGCAGCAGTAGTTTATTGTCGGAATATCGTGATATGTATATTCACGTAAATTCACGTAAATCTACGTAGATCCACGTAAATCCACGTAATTACGTGTTTAAAAATTTATTTCATTGTAAACTTTTTCACGTAGATTTACGTGGATGAAGTACAGTGGCGCTATTCAAGGTCTCTTCCATCTGTATAAATGGAGCTATACAGATGGCAAAAAAAAAATAAGGTCAGTAGCAATGAACGTAGGCAAGGATCGCTCATTTTCCTTCACTTTCTAGGTCCTCTAAATCAATGATATCATGAGTTCTTTGTCTATGTTCATTGCTGCCAATCTTCTTTTTTATTTTTTGCCAACTGTATAGCTCCATCCATACAGATGGAAGGGAGCTTGAATAGCGCCACAGACATGTATTTTCGAGAAACGTAAATGTTCTGCGTTAGGGCACGCAATTTTTTAGGAACTGTCTACCCCTGTGTACATACACGATAGACGGTACACAGGTTTTTCCCGTGGAAAATATTCAACCTGTGTACATGTACATTTGCGAAGAATGTGCCTGAGTGGGTATGATTGCTTTAGCACATATGAGTAAAAAGATCAGTATGCTAAAGCAACTGTACACAGATTTAATCTTTGCAAAAGAAAAGTAAATTACAATTCACTAATTAATTGATTTCATTGCTCAGATATGCTAAAGCAATCATGCCCACTCAGGCACACTCTTTGCAAACGTACTCTAGAAAAATGGCCAAATGTTGAATTGGAACAACTTCTGTTTGTGTTTTCTGAATTTATGTGACTGTACTTCATCCAAGTAAATCAGAAATAGTCGTCAATGAAGTCAATTTTTAAACACGTAATTACGTGGATTTACCTGGATCTATGTAGATTTATGTGAATTTGCAGTGCAAATTGACACAGCGATTATTCATACTCAAATATATTTTAGTTACAAAATTGATGTAAATTTTCACACTATTAAATTCACAGTACAAAATGCTATCATCTATATTATCCTCTCTTAAAAAAGTGATGGGCTTTGTTGTGAAGCATTTGATTGAGAATAGGTCGCCTGGTACAAGAAGTAAGGAACGCGAATCAGAAATACGGATTTTATTACATAACCTGCAAACGCTTCAAACTGTTGGTGCTAAGCAGGCAGCAAAATTTAAATGTTAATTATGACATTATAAGGAGTGCGTGAAGCGCACTTAAATTTCCTAGTCATAATAAATTTTTCAATTTTCACTATTTCTTTTTCAATATAGATGATTTTAAATCTTTTAAAATATATAAGTTTGGCTCAGTAAAAAACAAATTTTAGTAAGTTATAAATGTTTGATAATTTTTAAATTTTGATAAGCTGCCAAGGTTTGATATTTTTGAAGAGGTTATGAATTCTTATTTCAAAGTATATAAGATGGCAGTACCTGTATTTGTATGTTATACTTTCTCTAAAGAACTAATCTTTTGATAAACAAAACATACAGAGGATTTTCATCTGGAAAATATTAGTGTAGAATTGTTGTATTAGAGTTATATATATATATATATATATATATATATATATATATATATGTCTGGTGTCATATTAATTTATTTTAATATACAAGCTAAATATGTACCTCTTGGTACAAAAATGTCAATGTTCCTATTGAATTTCTTTTTAGATATTGAGGTGCTGTGCCAAATATCATATATTTATCTAGATGGGTATACAAGTTGTTAATTGCAACACCTAAGAATTGAAAAAACATTATGCAGATATGCAAGATCGTACACATTTAAATAATCTCAGATACATTGAATTCCATGTAGGAGATACTTTGAGTCTACTAGAATCTGATTAATTTTTTTTTACTCCAAGATTCTGAAAAATTGATTTAGAATAAGCCTATAATATGAAAAAAGCTAGTCTTAGTTGAAAACTAATATATTGCCGCTTTCTGTAAATATACTGTCCTATTCAAGGAAGGCTTGTATTTTGCCAATATCAGATTTTATAATTAACGATACGTTCAAGATTTATACTCACAGAATTTATGCCGGACATTATAGTTGATAATAGTAGATAAATAATATTTCATCAATTGAAAATCTAATTGTAATTTTTATTCTTTTTAAAAGATTAGTTTTTCATTCAATACATATTATAATTAATAGAGTTTTGTACATAATTTTCTACATATTAGAAATCTAAGATACACAATTACAATATTAAAAATATTAAATACTAAGAAATGTAAATGCTTAGTTTTTTTTATTATTTGTTGACATTGATTCATTGATTGTTTACGTCTGGGCGAATGGTCAGAAGAAAAACATGGAATAAAAATGCGAAATCGGGGAGTAAGTAGAGGAGATCAAAGATCAACTTTCATGTTGTCGAAATGGCTAGCCTTTTCCGACAAAGATCGACACCGCCTGGTCCGCTCGGCGAAACAGCCGTGACCTAACAAGCAGCAGCGCTGCCTGTTGGCGGCTTATTCTGTTCTTGCATTCATTCGTTGTTTCAAAGTTCCAATCCACATATATGGAGAATACTTTTTTTTAGTTTACCGTCTTCCTTACATATAAATTATTATGTAAATATAAATTTTGAAATTATAAATTGGAATTGTGCCAAAACCGTACCAAAACTGTGCCAATATATGTCAAAATTGTGGCATAACTGTGTCAAAACATGAACATTTTGGACATTTGACACACTTATGGCGCTGTTTGGCACAATATTGGCACAGTTTGTCACACTGAAAATTAATAAAATTTGTGCAAATTTTATCGCAGTGTCCGGCACAGTTTGGTACAGATTGGCACAATATTGACACGATTGACACATTATCGGCAGACATTGGCACTGTTTGGCACAGTTTTGGCATAGTTTGGTACAGAATTTCCTTTCACTAGGGAAGTTGTTCAGGATTATAAAAATTCGTAAAATTCTCATAATGAAGGCCTAAATAGGTGTTACCATCCGGATGATAACACCAAAACTCTGGTTGTGAGTACCAATATCATGCCAAACTGTGCCATAATGCATGAAAATTGAGTAAATAATTGTAGTAAAACTGATTATGTTAATGCCTGACTAGAAGCCTAACTGATAATAGCCTAACTGATTATGCCAAACTAGAAACTGTGCCCAACTGTACCATAAGTGTGTTAAATGTCCGAAACGTTCACGTTTTGTCACAGATTGGCATATTTTTCATTTGCGCTGGGGCCCTTTAAATGATTAGTATTTTAAACAATTAAAAAACCGATAAAAACATGATTTACATAATTTTATTTAAACGTTTGACAACTCAAATTAAGGGGCTGTTGTTCCAAAAGCTTTGCAAATCCGCAACGGGGTATTTTGTATTTCCAAACTTCTAGAAAAACAGAAAGTTGGATCAAATTTTTTTTTTGGTGGAACGATTTATTAAACTTAACACTACGGCGCTACAGACTTGGTTTTTCATTTGCAAACTTTATTCAAAAAATTAATGTAATAGAAAAACAGTATTTTTGGAATAACATCCCCTTAATGGTAATAACGTAAACAATAAAATACTACCCATTTCAATTCAGGGGTGAAATCGATTTTGTTTATAAAAAAAAATTGATAAGGATACAGATTTGTAGAATTCTGCAGATGTAAAATTACCAGATGGTAAAAATTTAAAAGCAACTAAATTAGGAAATGTAAAAATTTATTTCAGTGATAATTATAATAGAAACATCTTGATTTGAAAATTTTTGACATAATTAGACAAAATTTATTAAGTTTTTTAAAAATTAAAAAAAAATTTCCCAGTAGTAGCAAGAAACTAAAATGCTAAATATTATATAACTATAGTCTAGAAAATTAATACCCGCACACACTAAAAAGAGGTTAGCGCACGAGACGCCCTCTCGCTGACTCATAATGCTCTAAACGCTATGCGGGGCTTGAACTTCCATTGTAATAGCGTATACTTTCGGCTTTTAGGAGAGTTAGCGCGACTGCAGCGCAGGAAAAAAGGAGCTACTTTAAAGATAACGCGCGTGATAAACAAAATGGAAATACTACAAATTTGTTGATATCTATGGAATAAAATATCTAAGAGGAACGTTTTTGACATTGCATAAAGATAACATTTACAGTTGCAATTTAGTGCGATTATTGATGTAAATAATCCCTAAAAAACTTTTTCAAGAGTAAAAATCTTTTGGGAAGAAAAAGTAGTGACGCTACTAAAAAAAATCACGCGATTAGTCGTGCGATAAGTCATGTAATTAATCGTGCGACTAATCACGTCAAAAAAACTTCCATAAATTAATGCGATTAATTGCGCGATTATTTTCGCGTTCAATCACGTGAATAATCGCGCAATTTTTTTCAGTAGGCCGAAATCTGTAAAATATAAAAATGTCTAGCGAATGTTTTTTCTTTTTGCTATACGCGCTAAGATAAAATTAAAGTTAAAAATATCTTTTCATAAAAATATCTAAACGCGTATAGCAAAAAAAAAAACATTTACTTGAAATTTTTATATTTTATAGATTTCACTACTTTTTCTTGCCAAGATTTCACTTTTGAAAAAAGTTGTTTTAGGGAGATTTCACATCTTTTACAACGCATATTCTTCTTGAAATCTACTCGATAGGCAACAAGTTACCATTGCTTTAGACATTGATACTATCGCTCATGCAACGGTATGTTGTATGTCGCAAAGCCGCCTTTTTCCGAACGAATAATAATTGCGAAAATGTAGCTCTGCTGCGACAGAGTCCCGCATAATGTCCGTGAAAGTGAGAGAGAGGGAGAGAAAGCATGGAGACGTCCACGGCAATAGCGTAGCCAATCGGGCCTGCGACGAGCGCGAGATTCGTAAAAGAAGGGGCGAGTCCGCAAAAATAGTCAGTTTTCAGCCATTCCATATTCCGAGTTTACCGCTATACATGTATATAGTCCATGCCTGCGCAGTCTGCAGAGTGTAGGTTCTCTGCAGTCTGCACCACGGTTTTCTTTTTAATTGAGAAAATTCCAATATAACCTAAAATTCTTTACTTCAAAGTTCAATGTTTGGATAAGTTGACTCTAAAACGATCCAATATCAGCCTTCATTAAATCAGCAAAGTACTTATAGCACCCTGCATCACGAGTATCTTTTCAAGAGGAAATAGTCAAGAACTTAAAAATGTCAAGACTGCAATTGATACTAAGATTTCTGAAAATTTCGTGTGATCGAAATCTGTTTAAGTGCTCAAAAGATTTATTGACACCTTATATTAATTGTTGGATTAGCCATGCAGAATAAGTATCTCAAAAAGATGCGATGGATTTGTTCCAACATGCTACTCAACTTGGATATTACCACAAGGTGCTGCTTTTGCTTATACTCATTGAATAATTAAAACTATTATGGATTCTGGAGTCAGACAAGACCAATTAACACTTGTGTAATTAAAAATACACATGCTGTTGTGAAATTCATCAATAATTAAAAAAACAGATTAATTAAGTATAACTTTAGCTCGTATCTTGGTACAACAAGGACACTATAAAGGAGATGTGAAAATTTGTTTATCGATCAAAGAGGCAAGATTCGTATTTTAACGTCAGTTGTCTTTGTATCTCATTGTATCTCTGATTTTTCGAAACCCTTTGAGTAAACCCCTCCCTCTTCTCTGCCCCAAGATGCCTTGGCGTTTTCAAGGCACTTTGGAGAGCGATGAAGCGACTTACTCATTAAGAAGTTGAGACCCCGACGATCCATAAACGACTGGAGTGTGATGTGGAGGTTTCTACCACCACTGCCCTCTTCTACACGAACTTACCATATGACACTTTTTGTTGCATATACATATACACACGGACACATACATCCACACACACCACGCGAGGATGCCGATACCCCAGAAATAACATAAGCTCCGCGGACCAAACAGGCTAAAGAAAGAAACCCCGAAGATAAATCAAACATGGATAGTGAGTTAATAACATTATTTCCCCAAGCGGGTCAAGCCACAGTGCTTAGTCTCGCCGTCGATTCCGATCAGGTGAAAACCCCGGTAGTCGACGATGGCCCCATGGAGTTTGGGGGGGGGGGGCGAACTTACTTAGAAGCCGCAGAGCTTTATCATCTGACCCCTGCTGCATGTAGAGACCCAAGTGATATGGAAATAGAGGTTGATGCAGACAGAGATGAGACAGCTGTATGCATAATACAAAGGAATGAGCACTTGGATCGCCTTAGCGACAGAATCGATGAACTGATGAATTATGTCAGGGACAGGTACAATGTGCACAAGCAAATTAAAAATCTTGCCCGGATCATAAGCCAGCGCCCCGGTTCTCACAGGAGCGAAACCCAGAAAACCCCAAGTCTCAGATCTTGGAAGGCAGGTACAACAGAGTAAGCCCCAACTACACCACGGGATAGAAATAGAGAAAATAAAGGATCGGATAATCAACCTAAAAAGGCAGCGTAGCAGGGAGTCGTCACAAGAAAGTCAAAGAAAAAGAAAAAAAAAAGAATAGGAATAGCAAGGATAGGCCGAAGCGGACAAGACCTCCCAAACCAGATGCTTTAATCATCAAGGCTGCAGAAGGAAAGAGTTATGCAGATATTTTGTCAAAAATGAAAGCGGCTCCGTCACTTAATATATTGGAGAAAATCGTAAATAAAATACACAGAACAGTCGCAGGCGATCTTCTAAAAAAGCTTAATCGCATAAGAGAAGTCAAAACCTCGGACTTCCAAGAAGCAGTTAAGGCGGTACTAGTGGAAGGCGCCCCAATAAAAGCACGTCAAGAAGAAGAAGCTATTGAAGTAAGAGATCTTAATATGCTTACCTCAAAAGAGGAGGTACTAGAAGCACTACAGAAGGAAAATTGGCGAAGAGAACATCATAGAAGTCTCTGCGAAAGACGTATGGTGACACGCAGATTGCAATGATAAGGGTTCCAGCTCAGATAGCGGCTAAGATCACTAAGCTATAGATGGTCAGAATAGGATAAGTTAGCTGTAGGATCCGGGTGGCTAACCTCAAAAACGAGCCGCTCAGTTGTTATAAATGTCTAGGTTTTAGCCATATTGGTAGAAACTGCACAGTAACTAAAGACAGAAGTAAGCTCTGCTTTAAATGTAGAAAAGATGGTCACAAAGCAAAGGAGTGTAAGAACCAACTGAACTGTATATTCTGCAAAGGAAACACAGTTGGGAAGAGTGACCACGGGGCTGGTAGCTGTATGCATGCCCAGTTTATTGAGCTGCAGCAGAAGCCACTGACGGACAAAGTAAATGAATATAGTGCAGTTGAATATGAATCACTGCGCGACTGTACAGGTCCTACTAAGCCAGTATGTCCGTGAGACATGAATCGACATAGCCATCTTCCGTGAACAATATAGAGACCTGGTCGAACCATCGTAGAATAGGGGCAGTACTGGTAAAGCGGCGATATGGGCATGCGGAGACGCCGCTTTCCAGAAAAAAACGTCAAGATGTAATGGAGGATTCGTACGCGCTAAAGTCGCAGGCGTATACATTTACAACTGCTTTGCTTCGCCTAAAACGTCGATATAACTGTTAGACCGGATAGTACAGGATGCTGTAGGAAGAAAACCGGTACTGATAGCAGGCGATTTCAACGCCTGGGCAGTAGAGTGGGGCAGCCAAAGGGCGAACGCCCAAAGCATTCGCCCTCCTTGACTTGGTTTTAGTTAAGCAGGGATGTTCTTACACATTTCAAAGAGGAGACGTAGGGTCCATCATAGATCTCACGTTTGTCAGGAGCTGCCTGATTGACCACCAAGCGATAATAATGGAGATAACAATATCAAAGCAGAGATCCATCGTCAGGGCAACGACAAAAAGAGTCGGTTGGAAAATGAAAGATTATGATAAGGAGACATTCCTGCTGGCTCTAGAAGGAATATAGCTGTTGAGATCTGCGAATGAAGAAGTCAAGCAGGTAATGGAAAATATAACCCGAGCCTGCGACGCAACGATGCCAAGAAAAGCTCCCAATAATAGACGACCGATAGTATACTGATGGGATAAAGAAATTGACGCCCGCAAAGAGTGTCATCAAACCAGAAGACGGGAACAGCGAGCTCGGAAGAAATACTACAAGACTGGTCGTAGTAAAAAAATAGTAGACGCCTTAAATAAAGAAATGCTAAACAGATACTATAGAAAAAAATCCGAGAAAACAAACGACGACAAGTGGTAATGAATAAGATTAAAGGAGGTTATACTCCCTGTTCTAAGAGCGAGGAACTGTTTGACCGTATTGTGACCACACTGTTTCCCCTTCAACTGGAAGTAACAGCTATTCCTGAAGCGACGGCAAATGACGTAATCATTCCAACAGTTACCACAACGGAATTACTGACTGCATGCAAAAGAATTGGGAACAGCAAGGCTTCAGACCTGGATAACATACCCAATATTGCATTTAAACAAGCTATACAGGCACGCCTCAATGTCTTTGTGGACTTGTACAATTCATGATTCGAAGAAGGGACGTTTTCTAAGAACTGGAATATACAACGTCTGGTGCGACTATTAAAAGAAGATAAGCTACCTGGGAAAGCTACCTCGTACAGACTACTCTGCGTGCTGGACACCCTGGGCAAGATTTTAGAGCGTATGATCAGCGTAAGAATGGACAAAGTCATTGAAAAACCAGGCGGACTAGCGGAATATCAATACGGCTTTAGGAAAAAACGCTCCACTCTTGACGCCGTAAGCTTAGTAGTCGACAATGTTAGAACTGCAATAGAAGGGAAAAGGTCACAAGAAGGAGCCAAGAAGTACTGCGCTATCTTTACACTAGATCTTAAAAATGTGTTTAACTCAGCTAGCTGAGGCAAGATACACGAGGCACTACGGAAAAAAGAGGTACCCGCATATATAAGAAGGATTATGTCTGACTACCTCAAAGACTGAACCCTTTTGTATGACCCGGAAAACGGCACAAAAACCTATAAAGTAATCGGAGAAATCTCACAAGGGTTAGTGCTTAACCGATTATTGTAGAACATCATGTACGATGCAGTACTTAGACTAGAGTTACCCAAAGGAGCAACGGTTGTAGGGTTTGCTGATGACATTGCTGTTACGTCCTGACTACTCTTAAATAAATAGTCACGGGCGTAATGATAAGTGTAGTGGCAAGGCTGTAAACGGTTATTAGTTGGCGCCTAACACTCTCACTGTTAGTCAATTAAATGAGAGAACTTACCTTTGAGTTCAGTTGCCAAGATGTAGACTTGAGGTCGTGCTGGGTATAAAAGAATGGTTATAAAAAAAAACGTTCGAGGCACGAATTATATTCACAGTAACTATGTAGTTTATTTAACTATATATATATATATATATATATATATATATATATATATATATATATATAGTGAGTGTAAGAGCAAAAAGTTCGTTTGAGTAAGTTTGAAGTGTAATATAAGCTCACTTCGTATAAAAATTAGTAAAAGTATGCATATATATACATGGTAATGACAACGAATATAGACCTGTATAGAAGAACCATCACGGGTTATAAAGGGGGGACAGAATCTTGGGTAACAGGCGGTTAGTTCTGTTACCCATCCGTTTGGCGCCGCCACATATTATTATCCCGCGACTCAGCGCGCATGAGCTAGCTCGTATTTGAAGATATGTGTTTTTATGTATTTTTTACAATAAAAAATTATATAAACAATACAAAAATGATTATTTAATGTTTCTATATACCCCTTATGCCCCTAACAACTATTTAAGTTTAACTAGTTAGTAAGATAAAATTTTCTCTTAAGATAATAACCACGAAAACACAGCACGTACCAGTTTCCCGCTCGATCTTGCTATGTAAATAGCGCGAAGAGCTTATATATCAATGCTATATGCAGCGACGAGTTGCTAGCAGTTTCTAAACATTTATTTTGTATAAAATTGTGTCTACTTTTTATAAATAATAATAGCGCGATTTAGTTTAACAATCTGTGAGATTGTATTTATACCTGTGCTGTTCGTAATCGGTGAAAAAACTGTTTGGGGGTTATCATCATGCCACCTCCACGAGCCAGATGTGTTTACAGCGACTGCGAGAGTTCAAAGGCGAAAAATCCTGGACTGACTTTTCACCGATTTCCCATGGATGAGATACGGTAAGTTTTTTAACTAGACAATCGTTGTTACTTACGTCAACAAATACAATAAAAAAGATAGTAACGGAACGTTATATATATGTATATATGTATATATATAAAAGCTGCTTTCATTTCAGTTAGACCAAACTAACACTGATTTCGTTTTTCTTTTGAGGCAATGCATGTTGGTATTTACTGTCATTTTTTAAAATAAATTACACCTTTTTTGCACATCACTGTTTCCAGTTATATTTAAATGCAAATTTTATAGTACAATTTATTTAATTATATATTATTATTATAAACAAATAATTTTTTGCTAAAGCTTAATTAAATATAAATTTAAAATAAAAATAAATTTTGTACCCCCTCCAATGAATATGTACCTTTTTCACATATTAAAAATATACAATGATTTAGTGGTCGAGCGGTTAAAGGAGATCTCGTATATTTTGCTACATTTCAAGATCGTGAGTTCGAATCCACCCAATTTTTTTTTTTTTTTTTTTTTATATAATTAATAATTGCAAGATATTTAAATTATTATTGTTGTATTTTTTTGTGAAAAAGGTTCATTTATTAATTGGTATAGTGTTATTAATAGTAGTAATATCTTTATTTCTTGTATAGATTTTACATCTGTTTACATTTCTTAGATAATTACATTTCTTATAGTCTTATTAATATTTTAAGCGCGTGATGTGTGATTATTTATTTATAGTTTGGGATTGTTTCTTGAAGATTGGTTTTTTGACTATATATTCTATCATTTTTTGGTTATTTATTTGCAAATGATTTACTGCACAAACGTAAAATGATACGTCCACTACGAATATATTTTTTTGTTAATCAATATAAAAAAGTCACGTACTTTTTTATTTTAACTACCTTGTTGGCAAAAAATTTAACTATCTATATAAACAAATTTTATTTATTTATTTATTCCACTAGTATACATTTACTTTACAATTAAGCAAACCCACAGAGAGAAATGAATCTCTGTACGTGGACCGGTGTAACACAACTTGAAACTATCGTATAAAACTATTAACAAACTTAATTAGTATTCAATTACCGCTCATACATTAATTAAAATTAGATAATACATTACAAGGATAGTGTCTAGACTCATATTACTGAATTCTATAATTGTGCTCATGAAGTAAATTATTAAATAGTTTAACAGCCATTATTGGTCTATTGTTAAACCCTATCGTTTTATACAGTTTCGGTAGGACCAACTTCTTATTTCTAGTTTTACTATTAGAGTTGATATACATTAATGACTCGTACGCAAATATTTAAGTTGAGTGGTTTTACATTATCGTAACAATATCCTAATTTTGTAGACGGTCGGAATGGATTCTTCGATCTGGAAATTTCAGTCTGAATGACTTGACAACGCAGCAGCTAGACAATAAGCGCATTTGCTCTCTGCATTTTGCAGTAGACGATGTCGCATATACAGATCAGGCAGGTACGCGAAAATTAAAAAATTCTGCAGTTCCAAAAAAATATCTGTCGGATGCAGTTTTAGAAGACTCTCAAGAAGTTGATGAACATGTCACTCATGAGGTGGATTTGCCTATTAATGATGGATTATCTCATGATAATTTAAACTTTGATTCGACAACATTAATTAATCTAGAGCCGGCGTCAATCAATTTAAATGAGCCATCATGTTCTACTTCATTAGCTAAGCACACAGTAGATTCCGTTAAAACCGATGACAATTCTTTTCACACCACTAAAACATCCACGTTTGAAAACTCATTAAAAAAATTGAAAGAACAAGTAGCTTCATTAACTAAACAATTACTTAAAAAAGATGAAAAGTGTAAAAAATCCATCGACTTGTATAAAAAAGCCGCTATTACTCAACAACAAAAATATAAAAGTAAAATCACAAAAGACTATCAAAAGTTGAATATAAAACAATTAGATTTTTTTTTAATGCAGGCGAACCATGTAAAAGGAAAGAAAGCTTGGTCAGACGATGAAAAACAATTTGCTTTACAGTTGTTTTATACATCTCCTAAAGCTTATTGTTTTTTACGTGAGAAACAAAAATTTGCTTTGCCTTCTGTAACTAGTATTAGAAGATGGGTTAATGAAATAGATTTAGCTCCGGGAAAATCGGAAAATTTATCTCAATTATTAAAAGCTAAAGCCGAATCGATGTCACTTAAAGAGCGCGAATGTGTTTTAATGTGGGATGAGATGAATATTAAGAAATGGTTAGAGTACAATTCGAAAAAAGATTACGTAGAAGGATTTATGGATTTAGGTGAACACGGTCGTGGTGCTGAAGCGGGTAATCATATTTTAGTTTTTATGATAAGGGGAAGACAGTACGATTGGAGACAACCTATCGTTTACTATATTTCGCATAACGCCGTTAGCGGTACTCAACTTTCTACTATTATTTTGGATGTATTGGATTTTGTAGAAAAAACAGGTTTTAAAGTAAAATCAATGGTTTGCGATGGGGGTGCTCCAAATCGATCAGCTGTGAATATTTTAAAAATTACTAAAGAGAAACCTTTTATTATGCGATATGAACGTAGAATTTTTTTTAATTACGATGCTCCTCATCTACTTAAATGTCTTCGTAACAATTTTAGAACTCACGAAATGATAGTTGACGATAGTAAAGTTTCTTGGAGCGTTTTAAGAGAATTACACGCTAGAGAACAAAATTGTATTTCAAAATCCGCGCCTAAATTAACTCAAAAACATTTGGATCCTATTGCATTTGAATTGATGAATGTTAGCTTAGCCGCTCAAATTTTTAGTAATACAATTTCATCGGCTGTGTTGACCGCTTCTTTTGTTACAGAAGGCAAATTAAATAATCCTTGCAGTGTTGCCACGGGTAATTTTATTAAAAAAGTTAATGATCTGTTTGATTGTTTGAATAGTAGAAGCCCTAAAGATAAAAATCCATTACGCCGTCCTCTGTCAAATCAAAACAAAAATGTTGTTGAGTATTTAGCTGATAGTTTAGAGTTCATAAAAACTTGGAATTGCGAAGATTTAAAAAATAATCCCCCATGCTTTGATGGTTTTTATTTAACAGTTAATAGTATTCTTTTGCAATGGGAGGATATGAAAAAAGACGGTGGATTTTATCTTTTGACATCTCGATTAAATCAAGATCCGCTTGAAAATTTGTTCGCGGTTTTAAGATCTCGTGCGGGTCACTGCCAAAATCCGACGGCAATGCAATTGAGGCATAATTTGCAATATACCGTGTCCGCGAATATAAGATCAGCATCTAAGTCAACTAATTGTGAGTCTGATAGAACAGTACCGTTACTAGCAACAGATAATATCGAAAAAAATGATGGATTTACAGAAGCTCTTGATAATGCTTTTAACGACATTGCGACTAACGATAACATGCTTTCAACTAGTAATGATATTTCAGATACTCAAGAAATCAATGTACGTGAGAGTGAAGAAGGTGATGAGTTAATCAGTAAAGATAATGAATCTGACACTGATTGCGAATCATCTCCAGAACTCGATGATCATATTGACTTACCTGATGATGAAATATTGTCTAAAGATATGCATAATCTAGTAGAAAATTTAAATGATCCGATTATTAGTTCACACAGTAGCTTAGAGAATCTTGCAGAGAAACGCGATAGCATTTTAGATAAAGTCAACGTTAATGAATCAACATCACTTTATGATTGTTCGGTTAAATATGTAGCGGGTTATATACTTTCTAAATGTTTTGCAAAATTTGAATGTTCAGACTGTAAATCTATCTTCACAAGAGACAATAAAAATTTTGAAAAAAATAACGATTTTTTAATTTTTTTTAAAGCATACAAAGTTTTTAATAGTAATAATCAATTAGGTAATCTTTGTGTTCCTTCAGATTTTTTTAATGACGTTATAAGCAAAGCTTACGTTACTTTTAATTATCATTTTGAAACTATTTGTCACGAAAAAAATCTTGCTGAAAAATTACTAAAATTTATAACATCAGAGGTCAATATATTTTATCCAGAATTTTTTAGCATCGACGAGCCATGTAAATCGCATCGAAAACGTATTGTAGCTTTTTTTGTAAGGGTACATATTTTTTACAAATTAAAATGGATGAACTGGGACGCGCGTGATTCTAAATCTCGAAAACGTACTGTTGCTGGTAACAAGCCGAACGCCAAACTGCAGAAGTTAAGTCACCAATAAGCACATTTCGAGAATATAAAAGTATTTTTCACATGTATTTTAAAATGTAAATTTAAACTTTTTTACTGTAATTTCTACATTAACATTTATATCTCGAAGATAATCAAAGTGCTTATTTGCTTATTGTGTTGTATCAGCCAAGAATATTTTTTATGTTTTGTTTCTAGTGGAAATCTTATGAATTTGCGATAAACGGTAATGTTTTTTACAATAAAATAAGCACTGCTTTTATTTATTTATTTTTTTATTAAATCAGTATAATTAGATTGTACATTTTTCAATTATATATAGTTAGATTCACTTTTACTTATCTATTTCTTAAATATAATCCTCTCAATTTATTTTCAAGCATGTTTAGTACATTTTCAATTAATGCAATAAGTAATTTTTTTATATTTCCTATAAAGTTTATTGTGGTATTAGTGCATATAAAGTTTAGTGATATAATTGCATGGATTTTAGATTATATATATATGTGTCATCATTGTCATTCCTATACCTTTTTTCCTTTTAACCTATCCTTTTCCTGATGGTAGACAACTCTGCCACCTTCCCGATTGGTTTCCATCGAATAATATTAGTTTGAAGTAAATTTTGTATTTTCTGTATACTTTATATTGCCATCAAGACGCTACCGCGCCCCTTGATACTATATTATTTTAAATGTTTTCAAACTAATATTAACAAAGAGCGAGTTCTTTTTGTACTTAAAGAAAGAGAATGTAAAGTACTTCACGTTTTAATGTTTTAAAAATTCTTTATTATAAATATTAGAGCAAATACGAGAAATAAATAAAAAATAGAGAAAAAAAAAAGTTGACCATGAGATTCGAACCCCAGCATAAGAATTGCTAGCGCAACGCTTTAACCATACGGCTACCGACGACGTTACTGTTATAAGATCGAAAGTCGCACATGATCATCGCCCCCCCTTTGGGGTTTAAGTTTAAGTTTAAGTTTAAGCTTAAGTTTATTTTATTATAATTTCAACTTTAGTTTAAGCTTTAATTTAAGTTTTAGTTTGACACTTATTACGTATAATGCTAATCTTCAAAGCGTCTATTGACATTATTCTACGATATCACTTTAAATTTAATTCATTATGCAAAATATTTATACGAGCTTTTTTCTTATATATTTTTATTGTATTTACTAATTGCAATTAATGTAACTACAGATATTTACTATTTTCTGATGCGAAGTTCATGAAATTATGCAATCATACATTTACTAGATATTTACGTTTTAACAACAATTAAATAAAAATCGGGTTGAGGGGTATTACCAGCTTTATTTTATGTAAAAATCTTTTAGATATTAAGCTAGTTACAAGCTCGGCCAAGTTTATCGCGCCATTAGTGCGAGAGAGATAGCATGATAGAAATTAGCAATAGGTGCCATCTCGCGGAGATGATGAAACTACAGATCTCGGATCCATCGCCCCCATTAGCATGGTGCTTCTATACAGGTCTATATTCGTTGGTAATGAGTATGATAATATACAATATCAGTGCAAGTGTTTATTATAGTTAGAATGAAAACCATTCATATTTCCTTAAGATTTAAGGTTACGCAGAGGGATAAAATATCAAATATACGTATATATACATATACATATGCTCAGTGATGGCTTAGAATATAGTATATTAAACATATTCCTCGTAAAAAAAAGGATTGGAACGGATTGAAGTGGATTGTAACGGATTGGAACGTTTTCCTGGTTTCAATCCGTTTCAAACCATAACAGTAAATCAAAATGTAGTATTCATTCCGTTTCAATCCATATCAATCAAAGTTATAACCCGTTACAAACCATATATATATAAAAAAACGAACGCGAAATTTAATCGGTTTCTGGCAGTTTGAATCCGTATAAAATAAAAACGCCCACAAACTGTAGTTTATTTTATAAATAGTTTATTGCGACTAAGAAAATGATGTTCTGCGATTTGAAAAACTTAGGAACCATAGCTACGTATTTTCAATTTTACATAAATAATTTGCTATGCACATGGATATTGTTTATAAAAATCTTCATGATCAATAGTATAAATGAATTGGAAAACAATAAGTATTTGTAATTCAAAACATATATATATATATATATATATATTGTTATTTTATTTAAACCCTATAAGTTTCACAGTCTAAATAATAATCGATATAACACATCCGCCTTTTCAGTTAGTGACTTTAATTTGAAAATCTGTTTTAGTTCATTTTTTTTTAATTATGCAAGCTTTTCAAATGTCAATTTGAAAATTAAAATTTTGTGGTACAATATATAAGACAAAAAAAATAACGTTATAATAGGGAAATTTAAATGTTTATTTTGTCTTTTATATTATAGCGCGAAATTTTAATTTTCATTCGACATTTGAAAAGACCGCATACATTTAAAATAAATCGATTGAAACGGATTTGAAACTTAAAGACACTGATTGCAATGTATTTGAAACAACGGTATCGGATCGGAATAAATTCAGATTGAAATGGATTCGGAGTAAATTGGAATTGGTAAAAAACGTATTGAACAAACTGATTGAAACGGATCTAAAACATTGAAAATTTAAAAAATGTACAAGATCGAAATGGATTCGAACCTTTTAAAATGATTGAAACGGATTTGACACTTTGGAAAAATTTTTCATCACTTTCGGATTGAAACAGATCTTACTGGATTCAGAAAAAGGATTGAAACGAAACAAAACGTATCTGTCCATTTTTTCTGATGTTCAATCCGTTCCAATACTTTTTTTTAACGAGGGATATAGTCATTGTACAAGTATTTCATAGAGGCAAGTGTGAAAAGTTTAGTTTTTCAAGAATTTAGTATGGATACAGTGGAGAAATGTCAGTTTCTACCTTTATTGGTTTATAACAGTATATCTAAAAAGATGCATATACATGGTAATCATGTAGAATATAGTATGTTTAATATACATAATGAATTTGACTTAATAAAGTTGTTTTGAACAAGTATGTTGTGTAATATAAGGTCACTTTTTATGAACATCAGGTCCTGCGCACGGACGGAACATCACTTTTTGGAGAATGAGGCTTCGATACTAGAAGACTTTTTTCTATTGGGTATTTAGGCTTTTTAAATACGGTTAATTTGTTTAGAATTTAATTTTCTACAAAATAGCCTGAATACTTTTACGAAAAAACCTTTTTGTAAAAAATAGCTCATAAAAAAATGAAAAAAAAAAAAACACATTTTTGGTCAAATCCAATAGGCGTTCGCCCTGGGTATAAGACATTTCTTCGAAACTCTTTATACGGGGCGGGTGCCTAAAAAACCAGACAGACTAGCGGAATATCAATACAACTTTAGGAAAAAACGCTTTTGTCTTGAGGCCGTAAGCTTAGTAGTCGACACCGCTAGAAATGCAATAGAAAGAAAAAGATGAAAAGGAGGATCCAAGAAGTACCGTACTATTATTGTACTAGATGTTGAAAATGCGTTTAACTCAGCCAACTGGGGCAAGATACACGGGGCACTACGGAAAAAAGATGTACTTGCTTATACAGGGTGATTCAGAAACAATACAACATTTTTATACCATTGTAATCAGGGTAAAAAACGGAATCTAAAGGAATTGGCCCGCGCGCGTTTGCAATTCTCTTCTCGCACACTGTTATGGTTTAAATCTGCTGCTCGCTCGTCGACTAGAAGTGACACTTTGACGCGAGCGCGCACTCTTTATTATGCGAGCGCGGCTGGCAAAGGGGAACCAGCAGGGAGAGGGGGTACGAGATCGTAGACGTTCGGGTAAGCTGGTTGCCGCTAAAAGAGGGGGTGATCTGGTAGCCGTCAAGAGTGGGGGTACGCTGGGACCCGCATGAGCTGGTACCCCTACAGCTTACCTACTGTTTCTTAAATTCGATTTTTGTTTTATGCATACAAGTAAAGTAGATAGACCGCACATAAAAAATGATAAGGTTGCATTTTATAAATCGACTCATGACCGACACTGAGACACTAAAACAAATTCAGGCTGCGATGAATGCTTGAGAAAGATAAGATTTAGCAAATTCTATGTCATTCAAATTGTAACAGATTTTTCCATATTCATAATAATGTAATTATAATACGTCGTATGACGTAACATTTAAAGAACATAGCGCGATGATTAAAAAATCTGTCTCGGAACGACTGATAGAGACGAACCAACATTAAAAAATCGTATTGTAATATTAAAATTTCGATGCTCATACTGAATACATACGCGTCAACAAACAATTGAATAAAATATAGATAACAACAGTTACACCAAAATAGGTTAAAAAGCAATTTGAAAGTAAATTGGGTCGCAGTTCTTCTGACGGCACAGTGTATAACTTATACCCAACTAGTGTACGAAACCTGAATAATTATAACACCATGCATATTTATTAATTAATTTATTTATCTATGTATATTATAATGTGTGTGCATATATAAATGTAAATGTAATTTAGATGCACCAGATTTATAACTATTATTCACCTTTCATAACAGCCATGAATTCTGAAAAAGCATATTACATTTATAATACATCGGAAGGAAAACTATAAAATCAAATAGATAACGTAAAACTTAAACAAAATTTTACCATCAAAATCTAATGTCCCCGATCCATCAGTATCTATTTCCTCAATCATTAAATCTAATTCTTCGGGTGGAATTTGATCATCTAACTCATGAAGTATGTCCCTAAATACTTCCGTAGTAATGTATCCATTACCTTCTTTATCGTACAAACGGAAAGCTTCTCTTAGTTCCTGAGCCATTGCTTCTGTATCTTCTTCTACTAGAAAACGACCAGCAAGTGTGCAAAATTCACCAAACTCTAGTTCTCCAGAAGCTATAAAGTAAACAATATTAAATGTAGAATAGTATGACACAACATGAAATATTTGTAAAATAATATCATGTAGGATTTAAAATTTATCAGAAGTATTTTGATTAAATATTTCAGAAATATTATGTCCCGCAGGCTCTTCTGTTGAAATGTTTACGGACTAAATCTAAGCGATGAATTAACGCGATGAGTGGCGCGATTATCCCCGCGTTTAATTACGTGAATAATCGAGCGTTTTTTTTAGTAGGGTTGCTCGTAAGATTTCCGCCTGTAAGACGGGAACTGGGAAACCTTTACCAGCGTAAAGAGCACAAAAATATGAGTTTAAAAAAAATGAACTCTTTAAACCCCCAGGAACATATGAAAATCAAAATTTTACCCCTTAGAAGGCGAAAAATGTTGAAATACAGTAAAAAAATTAAAGCACAACTTTAAGGGATCCAATTGAAGTTTATAGTAGTTTTCGTGTTAAAGCAGTAGAAAACAATAATTTTTAATTAAGAGCCACCATACTTGGGGACATAATTGATGAATAATTAGTCTAAGATCAACTAAGCGAAAATAGATCGGCACGCACAAGAGATTATAGTTTATTGCAGGATTTCATAGCGTTTTTCATGAACGATGGTCATAGCCAACAGATACGCTCGGAAAGAAGGGCTGTTCTTAGATCAGGTGTAAGGTAGTGCTGGGGCGTCGGCTTATGACCCACGCTTCAAAGCTTCAACTTACACCGTGACAAAATTAACAGAATTTTTACCCAAGCGTTTTCATAAACTATATATTGTAACGCGGTTCACTTTCGGGGGAAAACTCGGTGATATTCGACTGGATCACAGTCCCTCGGTGCGATGGAGAACTCTCTCAACGTCCGTGATTTACCCGCGTTGCAATGCAGCTCGTGGCTAGAACTGCTTTACGAACGTCATGTTCGCACGTGTGATGTCTCTCCGCACTCTCCTGTGCGGAGCCGGCTTCTCAGTTTTGCATTAAATTTGCTTGTTGCAACGCCCGAGGAGACGGCGGTATTCGTGGTGAGGACGTAGGGAACGGGATAGAACAACTCAGGAAAATGAAGCTAGTCCCGATTGTCTTTACAAATGTGTGTCGAGTCACCTCAATGTCGACTAGGCGTGGAGAGTATCTCGCGAAGCTTACGCGCGCGAACGAAGAGTCCGTTACTCGGTGCCACTGCACTAAGTCACAAAGCTGTAGCCGCTGCTACTGCTGACGCAATACAGATTAAAGGGCTCAGCCCTACTTACTCGCTGTCGCCGTTCTCGGTAGGCGCGTGTCACACACTCACACACACTCTGCGCTGGTGGTGTTTCTGGCTCACTCTCTGGAGCCGACGTCATCTTGTTCGGTCGCTGATCGACAGGCCGGGTCGTCCCTACTTCTCGTAGCAGGAGTTGGCTTGGACGTCTTCTTCTCGCGATCACACACACACACACACACACACACACACACACACACACACACACACTCGGTTGTCGCTCGATGCAGTCAGTCTCACACACAAGAGCTGACGCGTTCGCACCTATGGCCGGAAGATATCTGTCCGTCTGACGAACCACAACTTATACCCGAGGCCCCGAATCTGCCTCCCGCGCTTGCGCAACGTCGCGTTCCAACGATGCGCGAATCTACCCGATTTCGCACCTCGTTACAATATTTCGAATGTTTTAAAAGAAATTTAAGAATCTTTTTAAGAATCTGATTTATAGCGCTCCTAGCGTGAAGTTGACCGCACAAGCTATTATGTGTAATACAGTTGGGTATCGCTTTCCCACAGTAAGCTATTATGTGTAATAAAGTTGGGTATCGGTTTCCCGTAGAATAAATAAGTTTACATTGTTTACTTGAATTAAAGGTTATGTTTCTGAGGTCTAGTTGGTGCACTCTGTAATTTCTTATGTCTAGGTTAATACATCATTCGAGAGCGGTGTCTAGGTCTACAGGGTGTCCGATGACGACGTCTAGGTGGTGCGCTCCATGGTTTTTGGTATCTAGGTTAAAAATCATTTAGACGCGGTATCCAGGTTTACAGGGTGGACGATGATGAGGTCTAGGAGGTGCGTTTCGTGGTTTTTAGGGTCTAGGTGTACAAGGTGGTCGATGATGACGTCTAGGTAGTGCGCTCTGTAGTTTTTGGTGTCTAGGTAAATAAATCTTATGAGGACAGCGTCTAGACATACAGGGTGGCCGATGACGAGGTCTGGGTAAAGCACTCCGTGGTTTTTTGTGTCTAGGTGTAACAATCATCCGAAGAGACCAATTCAGACTGCAGGAACTTCTTCACTCCAATCAGGCCACCTCCACCCCTCTGAACTCCAAGCGACGAGATATCACGGTCACATTTAAAAACATTGTAGTGCTGCATATCCAGTTCGGACGACAAGACACATTCCATACATTGAGTGAGCATTCTGATAGTAAAGCGTCAGCTTATTGACTGGCTTCACAGAGCTTACAAGTTTTTTGGAGATTTCTGGATGCGATCATTATGCTGCTGGCTGGAGACCTTCTTAACCTCAACCAGTGACAGCGTGCCCTTGATCTAGATAACTTTCTTTAGGTTGTCAGGGTGAGAGATGTTGTGCGAAGCAGCCTGAGCTTTGAGCTTCCTATAAAGCTCCCTCTGCTGCACAGTATGATCAGCAGTGACAGCCACACAGTAAGGTAGCAGTTTGCGGTTCTTCAAAATACGAGTTGCTTCTTCACTTGATGCAAGACGAATAAGAATTGGAGGAAATATACTGCTCCTGAATGGGCGAGGAAATCGATGGATTGTAATGGCACCAGTGTTGATACCATTAATCTTGGTTAGAAGATCACGAACAACCTCACTGTCTTAAACATCAGTCCGAACAGGAACGTTGTACAGCATCAGGTTAGAGGATCTGCGAATCCTGTCCTGCAACTCAGCTGCCATAGCCTCACGATCCATTGAAGAGCCAGAGTTGAGTTGGTTAACTCCAGGTGGGCCACCAGGGCCAGTCGCTGGGCTCGCCTGACTGTTCAATCTGGCCATGATGTCCACAACCTCCCTCTCAAGGGTTTGAATATCCTTACAGTTGGTGCGAGTCAGCTGCATGTGTGAAGAGAGCTGAGCGAGTATTGTGCCCAGGCGACTATCTATATTGTGGAGCACCGTACTGCCATCCGCACCCTGTGCTAAAGGAGAAGCTGCTCTGGAGTTCACACTAGAGTCTCCATCAGTCTGCAGAAGCTCATGGGGGTTCAGAAGAATGCTGCTGCTCATGCAACACCTTAGCTTGCCATCCTTCCATACTCTACTTCTACCTCCATAGGACACATGAAAGGTCGCGAAGCAGACCTTGCACACGACTCCAGATCCTTGCAGTGGAAGCAGGTGTTCACACCTGCCATTATACGAAATGAGAAAAAAGCAACAAGCACTGGTTAGAGCCGCCAGCAGAACACAGCAGGACGAACACAAGTCACAACACCATAGCAAGGACGAAGAGCACACAGTAGCTGTCACAGCGGCAGCGGAGACTCCGGCAGACGACGTGTCTCCATCCTTCTCAGCCAGCAATCCAGGTCACGCACCACGTACACCACACACGGGCACTCAGCAGCGCGAGGACTGACGTGCGAGAGAGAGAGAAAAGAGTATGTTCGGGCCAAGATGGCGGATCTCAGGAGCCTAACCTAAGACGACCGCATACAGGCGCTCGATACAACTGCACTTTGACTGCACACCTGCGAGCGGGTAGCACACCAGCCGATGGAGGAGATGCGGATGTCCCCGTGGCTCTAGGAAGGCTCGTCAAAGCCCCTTGCGAGACTCAAACAGACGATGCCATAGCGAGAGCCTGGGCGGCGGCCATGCGGCCTACGGAGGCGAATCCGGAATCGATGAGTATCGGTGCGATCGCCGCGACTCCACTTGCTGTTTATATATACAGCTGAGGCACAGAGAGCACAGATTGCGAATATGCACTTATTTTTGGTCGGGGATGTTAAAATCACTCGGTAAACGGCAATAAAATCGGAGCCCCAAAATAGCACGTCCGACCACTCGTGCGCCCCCTGGCGGTATGTCATTTGGCTATATTGGTTTAGAGATATAAGGAATCAAACAATTTTCAAAAAAAAATATTGAAATCTTAGAAACCATAGGGGTTTTACAGCTGAGCAATTAATTTTTTTCAGTTTTCGATTTATTACTAAAAAAATTAGTTGTCAACTTACTTGGAATTAAAATGGGATATAGTTCAACACGTACCCTATTGATATAATTTTTCCGTGAGGTTATGATTTTTAGTTCCAGAGATATGAATTTAAAGAAAAACATCACCAAAGCGGTCGATCCAAAGGACCAAAAAAGGAATATTAGGTAATTTTATTTTCTTTTAAATGTATTATTACTGAATTGTTCGTAACAATGAGATAATTGAAAAAAACGCAAAATAGTGTTTTTCATAAATCAAAAAATCATCATAATAAGAAAAATATTCGAAAAAATAAAAAATAACTGTTTTCCCAAATTAGAAATCTAAAAATAGATATGCATGTCAAATTTTATCAATATTGACGCAGTAGTTCCAGACTCCAAGCGGGTCAAGCCACAGATCCCAGTCCCGCCGTCGGCTTCGATCGGGTGAAAGCCCCGGTTATCGGTGCTTGCCCCATGGAGTTTGGAGGGGGCGGGGGGAAACTCACTTAAGATCCGCAGAAGTTTGTCACTTGACCCCTGCTGCATGTAAAGAAGCAGGTGATATAGAAATGAAGGTTGATGCAGACAAGGATAAGGGAGCTGCTTGCATAACACAAAAGAATGTGCACTTAAATCGCCTTGGAAGCAGAATCGATGAATTGATAGACTATATCTCATAAAAGCTAGCTATAAATATTTCTGCATAGCAGATGATTACTTACAGCAATGCCAGCGTTCGGGAACTTAGGGGAGAAAAACCCAGACAACCCCCAGTCTTAAATCTCGGTAGGCCTGTACAACAAAGAAAGCCTTAACTACTCTGCAGGATAGAAATGAAGGAAATAAAAGAGAGGATAATCAAACTAAAAAGGTAGTATGGCAGGAAGTCGTCACAAGAAAGTCAAAGAAAAAGGAGAAAAAGGCAAGCGAAGAGGCTTAAAGTACTCCAGGCGTATTAAACCAGAATAGGACCAGTAAGGATGGACCAAAGCAAGCAAGACCTTACAGACCGGATGCTTTAATCATCAAGGCTGCAGAAGGAAAGAGCTACGAATTCATTTTGTCAAATATGAAAGGGGCTCCGTCACTTAACACGCTGAGGAATAGCGTAACCAAAATACTCAAAACAGTTGAAGAAGATCTTCTGATAGAGCTTAAACGCATAAGAAATATAAGAATAGTGATATAAATTAGAGTATAAAATACTCTCAAAACTTGTAAGAAGGAGGAACACTGCGCACCTTTATAGATATACTGATAGCATGGGATGAAAACTTTTCCTCGTTTTCCCTATCTAATTTGTTTTCCATGATTTGTATTGCTATTTTACACTATAAGCTAGTTTCTTAAAAATAATCTCTAAAAATAATGTTGCTTGAGAGGTAAAAAAAATTACCACGTTGTATAGGGCACTTAATTGAATATGTAAAGAAAGTTTGAGCGATATCCTAAGAAAATAAATATTCCAGTGAACTACTTAAATGTTAATATACTTAATTATCTTAGAGGTAACACCCTTTGAGCACCAGTTCTTATCAAATTGACATTTCCTGACTCAAAAGAGAAAGTTGAATGATACCATAGTGGTCCCCAATTTAAGACACTTTCGGCTATAAACAAGAGTTCATGTACGTTGTAACTCATCGCTTTCTCTCTAAAGAACTTCTCAGTTTCAGCTACAAATTCGTGTAGCACTTCATCCGCTTTATTTGATTTTGACACATAAATATTATCTTTTAGTAAAATGTACAAACTTTCTACAAATAAAATCCAGTGATAATAATGACCTCCACTTAAATGTTCTGACAGAATTACGGCGCTATAACATAAAAAAACATAATTTTTCTATTCGCGAGCTTTCAATCTTCTCTCAGAACTTATTGGCCGATTCAATCTTGCAATTTGATGTGTAGCTGTGATCTTTTTCATTTTTACATCAATTTCTATAATATGATCATTATTCATTGATTTTACTTAATATTCAGTAAACTGTTTCTAAGCAGCAGTGCATGTAATCGGGAACAAATCCGGTAATACCATTAACTGGTTTGTCATGTGTGCGTATGCGTGTGTGTGTCTGTGTGTGTGACTGTGTGTGTGTGT
>QLSS01000256.1:63905-126204 GCA_024372645.1 Trichomalopsis sarcophagae
TCTTCTGAGCTTGAAAGGGATTTTTGATTCTTGATTTTCCAGTTTTGGTATGTCTCATAGACCAATAAGTATCGATCACCTGATTTTTTTGGCAACTTTTCGCTTTGAATTATAATATTTGCTTCTTCGTCAAATTTTCTACACACTTCTTCCTCATCTTCAGATTCGTCAGATAAGGATAATTGATTGTTAATCAACAATCTCTTATCCATTTTATCAATTAAAGCAAAATAAAACGTGTACGGCAATGTAAACAAAACCTCTAAAAGACACTATCAACGATTCGCCGTTGCCTAGTTACCGAGTGAGAAGCGTGCGTGGCGAAAGTCATTGCAATGGGTAAATGTGATTCTTTCCTATCGAAAACAATGGCGAAACTACGTACTTTCTACCAGCGGATCAAGAAAAAAAATATAAGCATCTTTAGCACCTTTTGACCATGGGTTCTTTGTAACATTTTTATCACTAATATAAAATCACTGATTATTCTGATACACTAGCCTCAAATTATTTCTACACCTAGACACCGAAAGTGCAAACCACCTAGACGTTGTCATTGGCCACCATGTACACCTAGACGCTGTCCTCGTAGGATGTATTTACCTAGATATGAAAAATCACGACGGCACCCCTTAGACTTCGTCATCGTCCACCCTGTATAATTAGATGCTGTCCTTGCATGATTCATTCACCTAGACACCAAATACTACGAAGCGCACCACATAGACCTCATCATCGGCCACCCTGTACATCTAGACACCGCCTTTGAATTATTTTTACACCTAGACACTAAAACTACATGTGACCGAGCAGCTTATACCCGAGGCAATATTCGGGGCATCACGTATAAGTCGCGGACCGTCAGACAGGGAGATAGCTTCCGGCCATAGGTGCGAACGCGTCAGCTCTCGTGTGTGAGACTGACGGCATCGAGCGACGACCAATAGTGTGCGAGAGAGTGAGAGTGTGTGTGAAATCGCGAGAAGAAGACGTCCAAGTCTACTCCAGCTTCGAGAAGCAAGGACGACCCGGCCTGTCGATCAGCGGCCAAACGAGAGGACGTCGGCTCCAGCGAGTGAGCCAGCAACACCACCGGTGCAGCGTGAGTGTAAGTGTGCGGTGTGCGCCTGCCGGGAACGGCGACTGCGAAAAATCGCAAACCATTTCGACTGGGGTATTAGTTTTACTGTAAAATCACAAAATATTACTACTCAAGTCAAATTTTTCGAGTTACTTCCGTTTAAAGACAACGATCATAGTCAAAGACAATCTTTATTTAAGAAAAAATCTAATCCTGATAATTCGAACACAGAATCCTCTGACAGTTATAAAACACATAAACCTGCAAATCAACAAACAAATTTTCAAAATAAAAATTTTCAGAGAAAACCTCCTCAGGCACAAACGCTGGATACAATCGAAACAAAAGCGAGTATTACGACAAAGGCTCCTGCTAAAGAAATGGGTACAAAACCCAAAACAATAACTTCTAAACCTACTATGCGTAACTTTTCACTAGAAGAGTCTTTAAACGATTGCCTAAAAGACACTTGGAGTCTGCCAAAAAACCAATAACAGTTGTTTCTTGTGCCTCGGAAAATAATATAGGAAAAATGTAAAAAATACGAGAAACAACTAATAAACAGATTCCAACTTGTACAATTTTCAATAATCCACGAGATGATTTACTATATGAATCCGACGAAAACACAAAAAACGACGAAATTCGTCCCTGCCCGAAAATTACAATTAAAATCAATAATATTTTAGTAAAAGCCCTAATTGACATCGGTAGTCAAGTTACGTGTATTTCTGAAAACTTCTATAATTCTAACTTAGAAAAAATTAAAAACGTTGTGACTTTGCCTATGGTAGGTACTATAATCAGAGGTGCTACGGGATTAAAATCGACTCGGTTAAATAAACAATTGATGAGTCCTATACAAATCGGTACTTATACAAAAGACTTGATTTTCTTGATTATTCCAAATATATACGGGAGTATATTATGGGAATCGATGCAATCAAAGAACTCGGTTTCCTCATAGATGAAAAATATTATGAAATAACAATTCGTATAGATTGAATTGAAAAAAATATCTTATAAAAATAGAAATTTATTAAAATCGAAAATGGATCATTGTTATATACAAATTATCGAGGAAGATACAACCAATAATGTTAATCTTCACTCACCTAACCAGCCAGTGCTAAACAAAGCCTGATGCCAAAAATTTTTAAATGAATTAACTAGTTCATATAAAAACCGTAATTCATTAGTCGATCATTACGATATATCCGATGAGGATATCGACGATAAACTAAAATTCTGTATAACGAAAAGTCAGAAACGATTGATAAACTCAGAAAGTTATTAATAAAATATCAAAAATTATTCTATAGGAAACCGGGCAGATTAGCATTATTCAAATACAAAATCAAAGTAAAAAACCCTGAACCATTTTTTATCCCTCCATATCCTGTAGAAACTAATATAAAAAGTAAACTCAGGGAAGAAATTGAGAGAATGTTGGATTGGAAAATCATACGTCATTCAAGCAGCAATTTTATAAGCCCGATAGTAACGGTATTCAAAAAAGACGGGTCGATTCGTTTATGCCTAGACGCACGTAAAGTAAACGAAATGTTTGAGGACGATCTAGAATCACCTCAAAATATCGAAGAACTTTTACAACAAGTTACAGTACAAGTCATGTCGAGTCTTGATTTAACATCTAGTTTCTGGCAAATACCTCTTTGTGAAGAGAGTAAAAAATATACTGCATTTATGTTTGAAGGAATACTGTATAAATTCGAAGTAGTTCCGTTTGGTACAAAAAATAAGTAGCGCTGCTTTATCACGCGGTTTATTTCACGTAACAAAAAATCTTGATGATTCCATATTAAATTTCGTAGATGATTTTTTATGTATCTCAACAAGTGAAAAAGATCACCTGGGGCATATAGAAGAATTATTTAAAAGTTTAATGAAAAAGTCATTCGTATGTTACAAGAAGATTTCTATATAAAGATTTAAGACATAAAGCCCATAAGCCCATTTCATTTTGTGATTCATGTCAAAGAAACAAAGTTTCAACACGACCATGTACCGCTCTAATGGAGTCGATAATACCAGAAGCGCCACGTGATTTGTTATCCATTGATTTCTACGGTCCCTTACCTTTAATGATTATGTGTTATTATACGGGAAACCGAAGCGTATTTCATGTGATCACGGGTCACAGTTCACTGCAAATGCGCGGATCGGGAAACTTCGAGAGGAAAATATCGATTTAGTTTTTTCATCTATCCGACATCCACAAAGTAACATCGTTGAGCGAGTTAATAAGGAGCTCGGTAGATTTTTTCGTACATTTCTAGCGAGGAACACACCGGTTGGGTAGGATATATCAATATCATCCAAACTATTATAAATGAAACGTATCACGAAACAACAAGATTTACTCCGATCGAATTACACATGGGTATCAAACCTAAACGAGCGTGGAAAAATTGGATACATCCAATCAAATCAGATGTCGAACCTCCACTCGAACGAAAAATTTATCTCGCTCGGGAACGTATAATTTCAAAAGCGTGCAGAAAAATATAATTTACAAAAGAAAACATTTTTTGTTGAATTTAAAGAGGAAGACGAAGTTCTATTAAATTCAAATAATATTTCAGATTTAGATAATAAAACAATTGCGAAATTTTTTCAATTTACAAAGGTTCATACGAAATAAAAAAAATTAGCAATACAACTTATTTATTATTTGATCGCGACAAACAAAAAGAAAAAGGAAAATTCCACATCAATAATCTAAAAGAGTATAAAAAGAGAACCTAAATAAATAGATTATTATTTGATTAGACAATAGAAAAATTCGTTACCCTCACTCACGAAATATTGTAAAGAAAAAAATGATTACGCCTAAAAAGAATAGTGTTTTTATTTCGCACATTAGTTTTGAACACTCAGAGCTGTGTATATATATATATATATATATGGGTCATTCCTATAAATTTCGTCAAATCGGTGTCGGGGGAGGGGGTCGCCCAATCAGCCCGCCGATTTTGCATGTTAAAGTACATTAGAAAAAACGTCTATTTCTAAAATTTTAGTCCTCTAGGTGCCCCCTAGCTCCCGTGATAAATTATTGAATTTTCGCAAATCGTGAAAAAATGGCCATTTTCAAACATTTGCACAGAGTTACCTAATCAATATTTTTAAGCCAAAAAATAGGGATCTTCCGATTAGAACGTCAGCTTTCTAGCAAAAAAAGTCGGAGAACCTCAGACTTAAAGGGGCCTTTTCTGTAGGGCAAAACGTAAACACTCATTTTTTGCACTTTTTGCGTATCTTCGATCGCATGCCATTTTTTTGTTTTGTAGTCGATTTGAGCTCTCAATGTCTCAAAATCTTCGTCTTGGAAAAATCTTTAATTTCCCTTTTAAAAATCTCAAATTTATTATTTTGGTTTTGTTTATTTGGGTTTTAGCATATCTACGAAGTCCTCGAAGTTGGGGTTCAGGGCCTTATTTAACCATATTTCGCGTTATAGGACGGACGGTCGCGCAGTACTGGCATACTTTAATTTTGAGGCTTTCTGAGTAAAAAAATTTCTTAAAGTTTTCGTCTCAGAAAGGCCTTCAATTCCTTTTTTGAAGAGCTCATTCTCATTGGTCGAAGCCAAAGTTACAGCCCTCACAAGACAGCCTAGTTTTCCGATATCGCAACGTTTTCACCCTCGTATCTCAAGACTTTCTGCCCCAGTTAAGCTGAATCTTTTACGAAAAATAGAGAATAAAATTTACATGCTTGTTCAATTGGAAATTTTCTTAATAAAACCTGCTATTATAATGTTATTCTTTTTCCTATCTCTTTCTCCTTCCTCGATCCTCCATTCCATTTCTTCCATCTGCTTTCTGTCCCTCTCCTTTTCCGTTCCCTTTCCCTTATCCTCTCTATCTCCCCTTCCCTCAGGTTGCGGCAACACTGGGTTCAAGCACTCCTATTTTCCATTATCGATTACTGTTCACTGGCGTACTGCGACCTAACACGGGAACATGACTTGAGGCTGCAGAGGCTTGCCAACATGCGGATCCGTTATATCTACGGTGTAAGGAGGGACGAGCACATGTCCCCTTATAGGCGTGAGCTGCAATGGCTTGCCACCGTAGGACGTAGGAAATACTTCATGGCTTGTTTTCTAAGGAAAATGTTTAACACCTCCGTACCTACCTACTTATTAGCCTATTTTGATTTCCACGTCGGACTCAGGCCTGTAAGGGGTGAGGTAATCCCCCTGGACATCCCGTCCTTCAAGACGGAGACGCTGAAGAACTCATTTTTTATCAGTGCTTCCTACCTCTGGAATAGCCTTCCATTTCACCTTCGCAACACACTATCCATAGCACACTTTAAACAAACAGCGAAATCATACTTCTTTAAATTGGAAAACACACAAACATGACACAAACATACACCCAACTATCTCATTTCACCTCATTCCATTTACTCTTCACATTATTACTTCTTACAAAATAATATGTTTTTCTCTCTTCTTTGTATTTACTATATCTAAATATGTACAACATAATGTACAACAATAAAAGCATATAAATATAAAAAATCAAAATCCCCTGAGTAAATCTCACTTCCCATTCTTTCTTCACCATCTCTCTTGTTCCCTTCTTCCTTTCTACCGCTTCCTTGCATTCTCTTCTGATTCTTTTCCTTTCTTCTCCTTCTTTCAGTCTTCCTTCAATACTTTTTAGCTCTTCCTCTATTCTGTTCACTTTTTTTCTCTAGTCCAATGTATTTCTGTTCCCAGTTCTCAATCATATTCATTTTTATACTCATCTCCTCCACCTTTTGTAGGACTATATCCATAGTGCTCTTTAACGATCGGACTATCTCTTCTTCCATTTTCTCTTTTTTATTTCGTGATCTTTTCACATTCCCTCCTATTGCAAATGCGTTTCTCTCTTCTGTCTCTTCTCCAGTTCTTTCCTATTTATTTTTCTCGACGTATTCTTCTGGACTTCTCCCTTTTCTTTAAAGCCCTGTGTCTTATTTACCTTTTAAGCTGTCCTCTAATTTTCTCTGCTTCAGCACATTCCCTATTCTTCCTCACTCACTTCCTCCACCCCTTTTCCCTCCTCTCGTTGAACCTGCACTTTTTGAATTTCCCTCCTCATCTATCGATTTTACTATACTCGGCTGTGGTGTTCTAAATCCCTGTCCCTCTATTCCTGTTCCGTATTCCGTTCGGACGATTATTTCCTGTACCTCGGTGTTCGACAGGTTCATCATTCCTTTCCCGCTCTCTCAATCTCTATCTCTCTTACTCTCTATCCTAACCTCTCAACATTGACTTCGTCTTTCTCACTCCTCTATCTCACTACTATGACCCGTTTTTCCACCGACTTTGTATACCCTTCTCAGATGGACCTTTTCTCTTCCTCCTTTCACCTACTCCTCTCTCTACATCTCTCTCTCTCTCTCTCTCTCTCTCTCTCTCTCTCTCTCTCTCTCTCTGGTGAGTACAGTTGACAGCTCTGCTGATCTGCCATTCTTTTGAACTATTATTCTGCTGCTTGTAGATAGTTGCACGCTTCTTTTTGCAACCTTCACGCTGATATATAAATCACCGAAGGCTGCAATTCTTTTAACTCATCTTTTCATCTGCCAACTTTCTACACTGCTCCTAACCTACAAATCTGCTCCGCTTGACTTGACTTGTTTTCGCACCTGTACGGCGTCTCCTTCTCTCCTAAATCTACATTGTGGCGACACCTGCTGAATCGCGGGAGAATCTTCAAGACGTCTTCACACTTTTTGGAGGTCGGTACTTTCACGTTCTCTCCACTAACACGCCATCTAGCCGTAAGAGTCACACCATCTACTCTTTCACTCCGTCGATAATCTATCACTCTTAACGAATATCTGCCTCACCGACTGCCAATAAATTCTCGACGAGAAATGAGTGCAAACGGCGAGAAGAACGTGAAAGTGACATTTCAACAATGCAGCAGCTGTAAACAACCGATTCAGCATAGAGACCCGAAAAGATGTAAACACTGTAGTTTATACTTCCACGTAAAGTGTCAGAACACTGTCACCGTCAAGGCTATGGTGATGATCGACAGGCAAACAATAGCCTGTCTCACCTGTGCGGTGAACAACGGCAAGGGAGGCAAAGCGAGGACAAAATCATCCTCTGCTGCAACAACTGTGTCGGGAGTAACTGCAACAACAGCAGCAGGCAAGGGTACTCCCAAACAGCAGCAACCATCGGGCACCTCCTCGCCTACTCAGTCGTGAGCGCGCTTGACCCCACGGTCCTCAGAAGGGATATAGCATCAGTCAGGACCATGGGGAGACTTGATGCATCCAACAACTCCGGCAGGGGTGACGGCAGACTTCCACCACTAGCCGTCATCCTTTCCTCAAGCTCGCTTGCACGCTCCATAGTCATCGCTAAGGCCCGGAAACGTAAGCTGCACACCAGCGAATTGGACGCCACCTTGCTGGAGGAAGCTAAAGCTCTAAGCCCTGACTATCAAGGGCTCATAAACATCAACGAGCTGCTTCCCTCTGACGTCCATAAGCTGCGTTCGAGGGCCAGGCTGGAGGCCAAGAGGAGGCAGGGCTGCCGCACGTTCACCCGAGAAGGAAGGCTTTACATGCGCTGCAACGACGACAGGGAGCGGGCCACCGTCATCAACACCGACGCTGAACTGGATGCTTTTTTAGCCCGGCTCCCTCTCACTCATCAATGACATCGGTTTCTACCTAGACTCCGATGTTTCCCATCTCATCTATGCGGATGACCTGCAGATCTACAGTCATTGCCACCTCTAGGAGCTCGATTCTTTATCAGACAGGATGAGTGCTGATGCCGAGAGGATAACGGGCTGGGCTGCGCAAAACAAACTTAAACTTAATGTTACTAAAACCAAGGCAATTGTCCTGGGCTCCCGTTACTACATAAATCTACTTCCCTGTACAGCCAACACTTTCATTAATATCGGGGGTGCCCAGGTCAGCTTTGAGTCCTCTGTGCGTAATCTGGCTTTGGTGCTTGACTCTAAACTCTCATGGAAGGAGCATGTTACACAAGTGTGTGAGCGTGCTCACTCGCTAATGTACAGGCTTTACTTTTTTAGAAAGAGTACCAACCTCAAATTGCGTAAACATCTTGTGCAGGCACTGCTGTTTCCGCTAATCGACTACTGTTCTCTTGCATACTGTGACTTGACGCAGGAACTCGACTTAAAACTACAGAGACTCGTGAATACAGGAATCCGGTACATCTATGGTGTAAGGAGAGATGAGCGCATCTCCCCGTACAGGCGGTAGCTGCAGTGGCTAACCACTGCTGGACGCAGGAAGTATTTCACAGTCTGCTTCCTTCGTAAAATGTTTAACACGGTCGTACCATCATACGTACTGGCCTTTTTCGACTTCCGCGTCTCGCCCCGGCCTGTGAGGGGTGAGGTGACATCACTGGAAATACCTGCCTTCGCGACTGAGACGCTGAGGAACTCGTTTCATATCGGCGCCTCATACTTATGGAATAGCCTGCCATCTCACATCAGAAACACCTCATCTACTGTCACCTTCAAAAGGCTTGCTAAAGACTACTACTTTAAACTCGAAAACACATAACTCATAGACATTCATGTACACGCACACACTTACTCATTCTTATACTAATCATCTTCACTATCAGTACACTTTTACACTACACTTACTCTACACACGCCTCAACTTACTTGACTTCTAATTTATATTTAAACTTCTACACACAACTTACTATTTTTACTTTAACTGCATAATGCTGATTCTTACTATTGTACAATACAATGTACGCAAATAAATCTAATCTAATCTAATCTAATCTAATCTACTTCCTCTCTCCTACCCCTCTAATACCCACTCTACATCACATACATACATACAATAATTTACCTTAAAAACATGTCGAGACATCGAAAGAAGCCAAGCAAAGCAAAGAGAGAATCTAAATCCAAAACGCTTAAATCCCATTACCACACACTCTCCAATGTAATAATTTATTCAAACTATACCTCGCTCATCGAAAGAAGGAGAGCAAAGCGAGAAACAAATCTAAAACCTAAATGTATATACAAAATTACCCTACGGTCCCCGAGTACAATAAAATACTTTAAAAACATGTCCAGACATAAAATAGTAAACAAATCGAAAAAGAAATCGAAACTCAAAAGGCTTAAACCCAATTACCCCACGCTTTCTAAGTGTGATAATATAGCAAAGCAAGAAATAAATCTAAACCCAAAACGCTCAAGCCCAATCATCCCACATTCCCCGAATAAAATAATTTATTTTAAAAACACGACAGCTGATCAATGAAAGGTAAGCAAAGCAAGGAACTAAGCTAAAACCTGAATGTGTAAAGTCAATCACCCCACGCGTCCCGAGGGGATGGGAACTCTTTATCTCTAAGGAGATTCAGCCTCGGGTAAAATTGGGAGACAAATTATGACATTTTATATTGACACACTGATATCACCGAAATCGCTAAAAATAAGTATAAAGGGAAGGGTTGGGCAAGCAAGCACCGTGGTACGAGTGGGATAACGGAGGCGTTATTCCATCAGACTCCGAAGAGGCCCTATCAGCGATCCTCAATCATAAATAGAGTAAGTCCAAGACGAGTAATAAATGAAATAAGGAAGAAATGACGTCCGGTTCAGTCTCACACTCAGAAATTGAAGTCGGAAAGGAAACCGAGAATGAAGTCGGGGATGAAAGCCTAGAAATAATTGTCAACTCATCAGTGAGACAGATACAAGCTCTATCGAAACTTCCGCCGAAGGCGAATCGGCAACTGGCCTCAGTGGTCTATTAACAGTATCTATCTAACTACAGCAGCATATCTCTGCACGAGTACTCAGCGCCCTTCACGGCTCGTCGGTATATACCGCCAGCCGAAAATCAATCGACCCTACATCTGTGCTATTCGTCAATAAAACCACCAGAGTTCAGCCAAAAATCGTACCATTGATTCACATTACTCCTAACCCAACTCTCGACTCTACAACATGTACCCAGAACTTCATGGGAATTTGGCCTTATACAGAAACAGATAGAAACACAGTACAGTCCAACTCAGAAACAATCAAGAAAGGTCGTACACTGCAGAGATTGATATCAGAAGATGGAAAGAGATCGAGTCAAACCCAAACATGGAAATTAAGAACACCAAAGTCAATCCAAACATCACCTTCTGCCAACTTGCCTTAAAATAGCGCTCGACAAAACTGCTAACACAGAGGTCGAGAAGCCGGTTAAGACGAGAGAAACCAATTAACCGAGGAGAAGGAAAATCACGTTGCAATCCCCTGGTTCACCCTGGTTTGCTAAGGAAGCTTCTAAAAAACTGACATCACAGTCGAAGACTAGTAAACCATCAGATAGTAGTAGTGACAGCGACGTGTCAGAGGAAGAAAAACCGAAAAGCAGGACCCGAGACACGACTCTGGCAGAAGCCATTGAAACCAAGAGCAAACCCACAATTACCAAAAGTAGTAGCACTAGCAGCGATGATAGCTTTAGCAGCCAGGAAAGCGGCTCTGATAGTTTCTCAAGTTCTGACCGCCAACAAACCAAGAAAACAATATGCCGCAAGAAGAAATCATCTCGGCGACTTGAATGGGAAGATAAACTAGCCAGATAACTGTACCAACTCCAAATTGTTCTAGGACGAAATATTGTTACGTCAGAATGACCGCAACTCATCAATATACCTATTTTTATTAGAGTTCCTATCAGCTGTTATTATTTATTTATTTGACTTTATAAAGAAATCCCTTTCGGCTACCGCAGATGCGGTCATTGCCTTCCGGGAAAGGGAGCCGGATAACGAAATCACTTAAAACGGTGCTAATTTTGCTTGAAACTATAATATATTTCATACGTGTTAGAAAAAGGAGAAAAGTACCTTGTAGTATCTAAATTCGTAAGTATGTGTTTGCGTGTGTATAGATGTGAACAGCAGGAGGTTACAGCTGTGGATCCTTGTCGCTCCTAGAGCCTGGCGTCGGTGGTTCAGTGCGGTCAGGCTGGTGTGAGTCTCGGATTTCTTCGGCTCGTTCCTCCCTCGAGCAGGTGCAGACCGATAGGCGCCTTGATGTGTTGTTTCTCCTCTTAGTGACGGAAGATGATGGTATGTTTTATTAATCACTGCACTTATACACTTGGACAAACTGTTAGCGATTCGATTTTAACTAGTTCGAATTTATTGGTCTGGCGACTGGCAGCGATTCGGCTTGTAAAGCGACTTCAGGAAAACTGACTACGAGCACCCTTTTGCTCCCGGTCTTTATATACTGGAGAATCTGTAGCGATGATCTTCCATATTAGGAGTGCCTAATATTCTCACGACTCTCCTCTCGACTTCGCGTGATCTCGTAAAAATTTTATTACTTTCAGTTTTTAGGAAAAGCGTCTTGTGACAGCTCTCCTGCTGCTTTTCGTCGCCTGCGTACTGTTATGTGTATCTTTTCTCGATTCGTTTGCGGGAGAGCGTGCTCGGCTGACGCTTGTTCTTCGCATAGCTATTTTGATTTCTGATGGTTCTGGCTTCTTTTTTTTAATGGTTTATTTTTTTCCTCAGTTATGTCATTTGTTAATTCTAACATTCTTTCCTCTTTCCTAGAGAGAGATCGTAATACTGGGGTATTGTTGGCTTCTAGTGGTGCCATTTCTTTCATGACTTTGGCTATTTCTATGTTCATTTCTGCAAATATTGATTGTGTTTTCGGTTCTCTTGTGCACTTTCTTTTCTTTAATGGTTTATTTTTTTCCTCCGTCATGTCATTTGTTAATTCTAGCATTCTTTCTTTTAAGAAAGGTGGTAATATAGGAGTATCGCTGGCTCCTAGTGGCACCATTTCTTCCATGACTTCGACTATTTCTGTGTTCGCTTCTGCAAATGTTGATTGTTTTTTTGGTCCTCTTGTGTGCTTCCTTTTCTTTAGTGGTTTATTTCTTTCTTCTTTCTCGTGATTATTTATGTACTGTTCTCGTTTAGGTGCCCTTTTTACTCGTTTTGTTTCTTTTCTTTTTTTGTTGGTTGGTTGTTGTGCTGTTTTATTAATTTTTATCGGTATATTGGGGGCTTTGAGTTCTAGATATCCGTCGGTCATTGTAGCTTGCGTTTTTGTCTTCTTCGATGCTTCTTTATCTATTTTAGGTGATATTATATGTAGCTGTCTGACTTCTGCTATTTTTTTTGCATTCGGGTTTGCTTGTATTGTCAATCTCATTTCTTCCTATTTTTTTATTTCTTCTAGAGTGATTTTCTTTTTGCAGTCCATGCATTTCGTGGCGGGTTTCTTTGGGCTGTTTTTAAATGATATGTTTCTTACAAATATCGATCCTTTTGGTGATTTTTGTACGCAGTCTTCGCAAATTTGTTATACAGAATTGTTTTGTGCAAATTGTCGATCATATTAGCTTGTTGGTGCATCTTCCGCACGTGGATGCTGGTCTTTAAATTACTAATGGGATTAAACAGCTTCCACAGATGAGTATCGGATCCGTGGGTATTAAAATCGTGTGTAGTTGAGTTATGATGTTTATTGCCTCTCCTCTTTCATAAAAGGCTGGTCTAAAACAATTTCTGCAGAGTGATAACCTTCGTATCTGTCCTACGTAGATGCGATTGACTCCCTCTCTCAATCTGACACAAGTTGATCGCAGCAAGGTGCTGTAAACTTCTGGATGTTGGCTCGGGATGACTCCCTCAAATGGCGTATCGTCCTCCTGCATGATTATCCTATATTTATTTGTTTGTTTGTTATTTTATTATTTTTTTTTGTTTTCTTTGTTTTTTATCACACGGTATTCTATGTTATTTTCTGTCCTTTTTTATTGGTTAATTTTAACACACCTTATATTATTCTATATATATATTTTTTTTATTTGCTCTTGTTAGTATATATATATATATATATATATATATATATATATATATATATATATCTCACACAGTTATTATTTATTATTTTTGATACATGTGTTTTTCGTACTTTCATACGGAATCCGGTCTTTTGTTTGGATAATTCGGAATTTCCGTGTATGAAGGTTCTCTCGGGCAAGTTGGGGTTATGTATGCAGGTTCGATACTCTTGTTTATTTCGATTTCTCTCTCCTTCTATTTACTTGCTTTGTTACTTTCTTTGTTTTTTTTTTTTTTGTTGACCTAAATGTAACAGTTTTTGTGTTACCGAGTTCCAAATAGCTCCGAGTAAATGTATCGAAAATCCGTATAAATTATATATTGCATATCCATGTATTATGGTATCAATAAGCAATTTAATGAGTCTACAAAGCATAATTACTCCTATCAGTCCCGCACTTGCGGTTCCAAAAGCCAAAAAACTTGACCACATCCGATCCCACGTATTTCTTGCTATTACTTCGATAGCCTGTTCGTCGAACATATTAGTTATTGTGATTCCTTCCTGATTTACCTTTTTTCCCGCCATACCTAACGCTATTTTATTTAATACCGTTGGTTTTTCTATTGGAAATAGTATCATATCACGAAGTCTGTTTAAATCCTTTTCTCCGTAGATTCCCCCTATGGCTAAAGTTTCCGGACTTATATATTTCCATGTAGGTTTTGACTGCGGTTTAAGCGTTTCGGGATCTTCCCCTACAACTGGCATAGGTAACATTTTATACCAGTGGTTATCAATTTTAAACATTGCAGGTATTCTGGTGTCACACGCGATTTGTGTACAGGTTCTCACAAGTATCCGGGTTCTAGGAGCTAGAAAGAGCTCCTCTTCTCCGCGTCGCACTGGGAGTTGCTCGTAGCATTTAGTCGTGTTTCTAATTTTGACGTCCACGCGTAGACATTTTAACAGATGTACCGCCTCTCCAGCTACCACGCCTACATATCCGTTCGACTCCATGAGTCTGTATCCGAACTCCTTCGGCGATATGGTCGCGATTGAAATTGCGTTTTTAAGTAATTTTCGTTCAAGTTCGCATTTTTGTTGTAAAATTTTATGATACATTTCTTGAAATTGACCCCTCATGTGTTTCTCTACGTATAGAAATTTTGAATTTACATAGGCAAAGATATCCAGGTTGGTTGTGCTTACAGATGACTTTTTAATTAATTCTCCTGAATGTGTATCTTCTAGTACGAACAATTTCGGATGTTCTGTTCCAAAAAATACGTAACCACTTTTGTGTAACTCGGTGGTTTTCCATAAGGCGAAAGTTATATCTTCGGATTCTAAAGAGTACATGATTTTTTTAGATTCTTCTTCATAGATTTTGTTTAGATAACCTTCATAGAGTACAGAGTATTTATTGAGTCCGCAGAAGTCATCCGGGACGTTAACCCAAAATACATGTGCTCCGTCATAGTCCACACATTGTCGGTCAGTAAAGGTACACCGGTTTTTAATATGATTTTATTTGAGTTTAAATGTATTGGTGTTGAATAATCCTGAAGAGAAATTTCGAGCCACCCCGCGACATATACATTGTAAAGACCGTATTTATGGTTAAATGCGGGCTGCGTAGTTCGAACGAAGAATTATTTAGTTTGAGTAGAAACTAGCCGTCGGCTCGAGAGCCTTATGTTCTGGAGGTAACAAGGTTAGAAAATTGTCTAATATCGATGATTAGATATATGCGGACACACCGACTCTGTCGCGTCCCGCGATTTGCTGCGTCACGCAGTTTGTTGAGCGGACTCCCTGGTGTCGTCACGGCACGCGCTTTGTACGCGGACTCGATATAGTGCTGCGTCGCGCGATTCGCTGTGTCCCGCAGTTTGCACGAGCGGACTTTGTCGCGGTAGCGCGAGGTGGACGAGTGGACTCTGTCCGCTTGTCTCCGGTTTCCGATATCTAGGCTAGCGCCGGACACTTCTTGTCCGCTACTTACTTTACTGGGGATGTAGTGTCTCTGTATTCGATGTTAGTCCGTCTTCCGCGCTTACCTTCCTTGTGTCGCCAATAGGTATAGTTTTTGAAGGGTTAGGGTATTAGTTTATTATATAAATGATTTATAACGCGGGTTTCTCTTGTTATTGTTGTTTATTGGGCTTACCCGAGCACTTCAGACACAGTTGTTTTACAGTTCGCTTAACTTCTTATTTATATTGTTTTGACTTATTTCGTTGATGTTAATTTATAATTCTTAGCCTTTAATAGTTATGCTAATTATTTCGCAATAAATGATACACTTACACTTACAATCGTATCTACCGCACACTGGATGTTAGATAACTCCTTCGAGGCACGGCGGATGTTGACTGGTATTAGAATTACACGATTACTCGTGGCAGATGAAACTAACTCTAATGCAGCTGTGGTGGCCCACTAACGCCGGGTTGCAATTCGGCGGTCCTTCAAACTTAGACGTGCTCTACGATCGGTCAACTTGGTACGCGAGGGCCTATCGTTATAGACGAGCGGAATTAACCTGTACTCTACAGTGTATGAGCGGAATTAACCTGTACTCAACGGTTACACTGTCTATAACGTTGCTTCTCCAAGGTACGCAAGGCACTGCCGTACTACCGCTTAGTCGTTGCTCAAAAAGGCGCTGCGTGGATCGGCTCCAGGGTTTTTAAAGACTCGGTGCCGATGCAAGCAGTTGTAAAATTTAGATGGTTAAGATGGCTGTAAACCAATCAACATTCGCCACAGGAAGGAAGCTTGTACGCGAGTGCTGCAATCGATCGCGCGCTGGTAGTGCTGACTCGCAGGTCAGTCGCCGCTCTGGTTTTTGACGTTCGGTTGCGCAAGGACACGACTGCAGTGTCTTTGTTGGCTACGCACGCATACGTACGTGACGTCTCGCGTATACACACATGCGCCCATATGTTGGATATAACATGGCACATTACAACATCATCCCATCGTCCGTACGGGTCGGAGTATGATCCCCCCCGTGCATTGACCCTCACCGTTACTTCTTCCCGAAAACACCACGTGTTTGTAATGAGTGTTATTTCCCCGAAGTCCCAACATTCTTGTTTCTCCGATCTGAAAATACCCGGTTTGTTGCATTATATCGCATTCGCGTTGAGATAGTTCCTTATAATAACTTATTTCGCCCGCTGCTACTCGTGACGTATGTGAGTGCATGCCGCAATGTGTGAATACGCGTGTTATTTTGACTGAACACTTATACACATGAGTTGACGAATACTCATTAAGTTGTAGTAATTGAGCGCTACGTTAACAGTTGGTTTTTTTATGTCACAATCTCCTATATCTAGTAATGATATTGTTGTTAGATTTGAAAGATGATCCCCACAGTCGTAACCGTACAATCCGTTTACGGTATGAAGGATGCTTAAAAGCAAGAAGGGCAGCCAGGGTATGACCATCTGTAAAGAAAAGAAATACGATCTTTCAAGATTTCGTTTTACATTCTCGATTATTTATTTGAATACCTTTTTTTTCTTTTTCTTTTATACAGAGTATATACATTTCTTTTTTTTATTTTTACATATGAATACATGTACATACGTATTTTTCTCTAAAAATCTTTTTACAAAAACAACACACGTGAACATATATGTATATATTGACTATAATATTTTCTTTCTTAGTTCGTATATTTTCCCCTTTTGTTTTAAACCATTTCGATTCTTTCCCCTTTTACGTAACTACTATTAGTAGTATCGTCGTCCGTCTCGTATTCGTATACATATTTAAAATAAATAATGATTCCCGATGTTATTAATACGAGTATGAGTATGATCGCGATTATTACAGAATATGATATTAATATGGTCTGATACATTAATTGTAAAAATTTTTCCTTTGTTATTTCTTGGGCTTCCCTTTCGATCTCTCAGAAATATTGATTTTCTTCTTTTTGGCTTAGGTCTTCAAAAATTTCGTTTGTTGTGTGCTCTTTAAAAATGTGCGTGAGTTCTTCTATGTTTAATGTCTTTTCTGGTAGGATTATCTCATAATTCGGGTTCATTCTTGTCTTTGACCCTTGTATTTTCATGCCCTTGAATTCAATGCTACATACGTTGCGGATTTTTAGTAATCCGACTTCCTCCAGTGTGACATTGCCTTCACTGTCTTGACATTGATATTGTATTGTATTTGGTTTGCTGAAAGCGTACAGAACGTGGCTTGTTGATTTGAGAAATGTCATGTAGTCAAGGTGTTCTTTTTTATAGACTATTCGGCAAGTATTGTAATCCGTATCCTCTGGATTCATCAATAGGGTGCTTTCGCAACTATTTTGATCATTGAAAGTAAACCATTGTGCTGGACAAATAATTAGTTGGTCACCGTGGTTGCATTCTTAAATTTCCTCGTAACTAACGTGGTAGTGAGAATTGTTGTGTACTAGCATATAGCGGCTGCGTGGTTCGATATATGTGCTGCGCGTAGTTTGTTTCGATCCATTGGTTCAATTCGGCTGTGTTAATGATATTAACTACAGGGAATTTACATGTTTGATAATGATCATTAAAACTTCGTTCGATACGGCGAAGTGCTTCCGTATCCATGAGACTCGTTCCTAATTTATTTTCTTTAATACTCAGCAGATTCATTTTAATGGCTTTAAAATTTGCAAGCTGTTCATCCAGTTGTGTCTGCATCTGCATGACTATTGAATATATTTGGGTGTTATATTGGCTTTTAACCAACATAGATGAATCGCTGTTGACAATCGGCAATTCGCGTAATTTAGAGTAAATCTCATCTTTGTTCTTAATTAGTTTCTTCATTTTTTTGCTGAGTGTACTTTCTGCGAATATGCTGCCATTTTCCTTGAATATTTGTGCTTTTGAAACCTTGTAAACATTTTTCCTTAGGCGGTTGTGAATTAGTTTGTTTTCACTCAAAGTACTCGGTATTTCTTTGAGTGTTTTAACTGCTAATGAGGCTTCTTTTACGTCTTGAAATTTCTCGTATAAACCTTCGAAGTAAGGTCCGAGCGTTGTAAAATTTTCAGGTATGTTATGTCCTGATGTAACTCTGAGTTGGATTGCTTTTTCTCTTACCGCAAGATCAATCATAATTGTGACATTGCGATAATCTTGACTGAACGTGACATTTTGCAATTTCTCAAATATTATTCCGGATTGCTGCCATGGCTCTATATTTTGTTGGATCCAAACAAAATTTTCTGGTTGTTTTCTAGCGTAATTTATTCCTATTAAGAGAAGATTGAGTACGATGGTCAAGTGGAACGCCATTTCTCTGTTATTTTCCTTTTATTCCGGCTGAACATGTATAAGAGAAAGATATGTTTTATAACTAGTTTATGCTATTTCTTGCCTTTTTTCTGGGGTTATTTTTGCGAAATAATGTGCATGACTCGCACTGGCATGCATTCCTTTTACATAAAAAGCATATTACATTCGTTAGTAGGTCCGGTTGATGAGATGGGAGAGGACAGGCCATGCAGATAGTTTATATGTTACGTCCGTCATTTGAGAGGCTCATGGCTGTGCAAAAGCTGCATCTTCGCCACACTGGTAGTGGTTTCCTACACTCTCCACACTTGCCAAAGGTAGTTTTATTTCCGAAACCTTTTTTTTCCGAATTTAAGCTCGAGATTCCAAATGTGCGTGAAACCTGGTTGTAAGTAAGTCGGGCTATCGATATCAATGTCCGGGTGTATTTTTCCTGCTGTATAACAGTGTAATCCGTGAATACCGGTAGACAATGTTATTTCCGTATTTATAGGCCGTCTCCAAATGGTTCCAATATACATAGGTATGTTGCTACTCGGGAGTCCGCCCAAGAATGTGCACATCTGGCTCCACCGATGATGCTCCACCCTCGGGTTTTTCTTGCCTCCATTTCCCCAACCACTAATTTCAACACTACAAGAAAATCAGCGTACCGCGTCTCCGCGTTGTGTATAGTAAAAGTCTTCGGCTGCCAATAATTTCGGAGATACCTCTTTAACAGGCCACCCCGCAAAGCTTTCTCTTCGCAGTATTTCAAACCGAAATGTTCTCCTTTCCATAGTGGCATATTCTTTTCGCCATGGATTATTGTCATTCTTTGTTTTACATCGGAAATCGGGATGTTGCATGAGTTCGCATACTGCTTTATTCATTTTTCGATAGACTCTTTTCTTGGTTATCTGGGTTCAAACTTAGCAGTTTTTTATGAGTTGATTCTATAGCTTCGCGAAAACTTTCATTATTATTATACATAATCGAATAAATTCTATTTCGTTGACTAAGGGACGGTGATATGCAGGAGTGATGCCTTGTTGAGATTCTTGCCTCATTTTCAGCCCGTAGCACAATATTTGCTTAAGTGTATTGTCTTGAATTGTAGGTGCTGCCATTTTACTTTGTTGGATGGATAATAAACGGTGTTATTGTCTCTTCTCGTATTATGTTCCTAGAGGGAGATATCGCTTTCTTTATTTATATTTGAACTCTTGACTCTTGGTTTTGTTAGGCGTTTGTTTAGTGGACACTTATTCATGCTTTTTATTTAATATTTTTGAAATGAGTACAAAAGACGTGTGTGCGCAAATAAGTATGTGTGTATGCAGATTAAAATAACGCTTTTTTGTTTAGACCTCCTCAGGTTCTATATAGGAAACTCGAAGTCTATTTGCGTTTACTGATTAATCTTTTTATTTTTGATTCTGATTTTAACGTTTCGCTGGTTGTTAAAAACATTGACAACAGTATACGGCCCTTCATATTGGTCAGCCAATTTATATTGTTTCCCCCCTTTGAGTAACCAAACTGTATCGCCTATCCTAAATTCTTTTGGATTTATTTTTCTGTCATAATAATATTTTGAGCGGATTTTCGATTCAATTAATTTTTCGCGAGCAATTCTTTGGAGTTCGTTCAAACGTTTACTAAGGATTATGACGTAATCGTTGTATGTGGGAATGATATCTTCCGGTTCGAGTGGCTCATTCGAAGAAACGCGGGCTAATCCTCCGAAAACTAATTCGTATGGCGTAAACTGATGACCTTCGTGAGGCACGGTATTGTAACAGAAAGTCGCTAATTCTAAGCATTCCTCCCAAGTTACCTTGTCTAAGGCCGTTTTAATATATTCGGTCAATGAGTGATGTGATCTTTTTCAATCAATGTCTTTAAAACTTTTAATGCAATGGTTACATTATTGAGAATCTCAGTAGTGCTTAAGGCTTATTTGCCGCGTGTAACGATAGCGAAATGTAGTTTATTATTTCTATTCTTGATTTTAATTTCTCCGGCTTCTAACTCGGAAAATCTGGGTAATTCATCACGCGTGTGCAACTGTCGGGCTCCTTCGTCACTCGGCGTTCCGTCCGAAGTTATAAAATAAATGTAATTATCTTTTCGCATAAACAATTGTTCTTTACATTCCACAAATATCTTTCCATATTTTCTTTCTTTATTTATAACAGGTTCAACATTTTCTTTTTCTATATTTGACTCTATTGGGAATTTTAATTGGTTACTTTGCGAATTTTCTAAGTCAATGTCTGGCTCATTGGTCGTGTCGGCTTTTTCGGCGTTATAGTTTTCAGGCACATCGTTTTTTTGGTTTTTATCACGAGGAATTTTAGCGCGTTTTGGTCGGTTTTCTCGATAGTTCGGTATTTGTATTTTTACTGTTCTGGCACGTGCCTCTACTACTAGTACAGATTGCTCCTGCTGTGTCTCCTCGGACCGCTCGATAGGGTTTCTCGAGAGAGCATCTGCGTTCACATTAGCTTTCCCGCATTTGTACACGATATCGTAGTCGTAAGCGTTTAATTTAATTCTCCAGCAACTTACTTTTGACGTTAAATCGGTTGAATTTTTGAACCAGATCAAAGGTTTGCAATCCGTGACAATTGTAAAGTGTCTTCCGAGTAAATAAGGTCTAAGTTGCGACACAGAATATAATATTACTAAGGCTTCTCGAGAGTATGAGTCGTACCTGCTTTCGGTGTCGGAAAGTACTCGCGACACGTATCCTATCGGTCGATCTTTGCCTATTTCCCCTTGACTTAATATACCTCCTATAGCATGTAAACTAGCGTCGCACGTTACTATAAAAGGTTTTGAAAAATCTGCAATTTGTAATACTGGTTTGCTACAAAGTTTTTCTTTTAATATATCAAATGCTTCTTGAGTTTGCTCATTCCATACAAGTTCTACGTCTTTCTTTAGTAAGTTACTCAAAGGTTTAGCAATGCCCGAAAAATTATGTACAAATCGGCGATAATAACCTGCTAGTCCCAAAAATTCAAGAATATTTTTCTGACTTTTAGGTAATGGAAAATTTCGTACTGCTTCTAATTTCTTAGGATCCTGTTTGACTCCTTCTTTAGATAACAAATGTCCCAAATAAATAACTTCTTTCTTTAAAAACTCGCATTTATCCGGTTGCAATTTTAAATTAGCTTCGCGTAATCTTTTCAAAAATTTCTCGAATTTAATATTATGTTCCTCGATAGTTTTCCCGTATATAACAGCATCGTCCAAAAATAAAAATATCTCTTTACCTTGCATATCTTTAAAGATTTTATCAACACAACGCTGAAATGTTGCTGGTGAGTTCGAAAGACCCATTGGCATTTTAGTAAATTCATACAAACCGTTCGAAGAGCAAAAGGCCGTTTTATGTCTATCAGCTTCATGCAACGGAATTTGGAAAAATCCCTGAGCTAAATCAAACACCGAAAAATATTCTGGTCCACCTACTTGATCGATAATATCTAATATATTCGGTAACGGATATTTGTCTTTTATAGTTATATCATTTAGTTTTCGAAAATCAACAACTACTCGATATCGTTTATTACCTTTACTGTCCGGAGATATTGTTACTAAAAATACAGGCGATGAATAATTTGAATTAGAAGGCTGAATTACACCTCCCTCAAGCATTTCTTGTATTTGATTATCGAGTTCCTGTTTAAGAGCGTGAGGAAATATATAAGGTTTAGTACAAATAGGCACATCGCTAACAGTTAGTATTCGATGTTTAATAAAATTAGTAGTCCCTAACTTTTCCCTTTTTAAATGAAAGCAATTGGCATATTCCTCTATGAGGCGTTCGATTGGCTGGCGCAGTTCGGTTTCTAAATGAGTATATCTTAGCAATGATTTCAAACGATCTATTCTTGGCATTCCGGCATTTTCAGCTTCCGTGATTTGGAAGATGGGAATTGTCGTCGCGTTATCTGGCATTCCGTTGGCAAAATAATCTTTATCTGAAATTTCCATATAATTGTAACATAAGTCATCCATGTAACTATTTTCGATATAATTTTCAACAAAATGGCAATTATTTAATCTGCATTCTTATTTATTTCCATATAATTTTTCGAAAATTTCAGCATTCACAGATCCCTCTTTTAGTAAACAATTCTCAAGTCCTTCGTCGAGTTCATAATCAGTAGCATTATTAGCAAATATCTCATAATTATCGTTATTTTTATTCTCCTCAAAAATATTCTCCGTAACCTCTTCAACAAATACATTTTTCGTATCAACATCATCATTAATCATTTCATCATCAATGACTACAACAAAATTAACTTCATTTTTCATCTCAGTGTCTTCTGCACTGGATTTAATTTTTTTCATAACGACATTTTTCTCAATATTCACATAATTTGTATGCTCACTCTCGTTGCTTTGAGAAGTGTTAGCTTGTAGAAGTTTCTTTAAACGCTCAATTTCTTTAAATAAATTCTCAACATATTCAATTGTATATATATTTTCACTTGATTCGTCATTTATTTCTTGAATATTAAACTCGTCATTTTCTATAAAGTCGCTATCATTAGTGTCGAAATGCACACAAATATTTTCCGAATTTTGGTTAATATAAATACTCTCATCCCGTACACAAAATTTTTCATTATCTTTTTCGTTAATAAATTCACAATTTTCTTCAATTAATTCATTATTTTCTTCAATTTTATCATTCCCTTGATCCAATGTACCTCGTTTATCATCAACATAAGAATCATCATAACCGCGGTCTGTCTCCCCTCCTTCACTCAGATTGCTTCTAACTCGAGTATTTTTAGATTCACCGTTTACCCTCTTTTCTGGTTTCGTATCTATCGGTTCTATTTCCGTAGGATACTTTTCAAAAGGAATTATTTGTCCATTAACTTCAATATAATTTTCAAAATAATTAATTGTTGCTTCGTTTTTACGAAAAAAAATCATTACCTAATATGCCAGCTTCCGTTATGGGGAAATTATCGTCAACTAAATGAAAGTCTGTTGACACGTTATTGAAATCTACTGTCACTTTGCCAAGAGTCGAAATATATTGGGTTGTTATGCCTTTTAATCTTATAATCTCGTTCGTGTTTATCTTAGTATAGGGCGATACCTCCGACTTACGCACTAAACTAACAGAGGCTCCGGTATCAAGCATAAATTCTAATGGCTTGTTAAACTCTCCGATGTCTACTTTGATGGTCGGCACCGTGCTCGCGCGACTCAAATTTATAGTTTCGGTGCGGATGTGGGCGTATTCTTTTCGTTGGAATCGTTCGGGCGCGTGACAGATATCATCTCTCTCCGTGCGCCCTCCTGAGAAAGAGACTCGGCGTTTCCCTGCGCGACGTTACCCGAGCGCATATCCCGCTGCAGCTTAAAACAGGCATTACGCGTATGCCCTTGAATACCGCAATAATAACACGTCGGTCTAAATGTATTTTGATGATTAGTATTGTTACGATTTGAATTATTTGAAGATCTTAAATTTTCACTATTATTATATCGCGGATTTTCCGTAATCCGTCGATTAAAATTGTTATTATTATTTTGTTGATTCGGAAAGAATCCGTTGCGCTGCCTATTTTCGGCATTCCATCCTCCGAAATGGGTATTATTAGGTCGCGTTTCGTTTCGAAAATTTTGATTGTCGCGCGGTGGGGGTCCTCGGTCTCCTTGGTAGTCACGCGTGTCGCTCTGTCGCTGCAGATGTTATAGGGCGAACTGTCGTCAGTTTAGTGTCACACGTCCGAGCTTTCCGCAAAATCCGCACTTCATCGAACTTTGATCATAGTCGACTACATGCACCTTGCGCGTTTCTTTATTTTTAAATTTTGCGTCTGGTAACTCGTCGTCGTCGATTGCGCATCCCGCATATTCACGTTCTATTTCAATGGCATGTTCACGAGCCTCTTTTAACGTGGTAGGCGTACCCATGTGCCCCCGGATCTCCCAGCGTAGTCCCCTTTTAAAAAATTTAATACAATCTTTTTCGAGGTCACTTAGAAATGTTTGTTTGTTATTTATTCGGCCCTCCCGCTGAGCTGCGGCTGTAATTTCTTTCTCGACTTCTCGAATTCTATTTAGAAATACAATTACAGATTCATTGCTTTTCTGTTTCATTTTTGCTAAGTCGCCAGACCAATCATGATACGTTTTTACTGAACCGTAAATGTTCTCAAAGAATTCTATGACTTCGTTTACCGATGCAAAAGTCTGCCCGCGGGTGCTATTTAGTGCATCTCCATATAAGAGCATTCGAATGAATTTGGCTAGTTCTCCTTCGAGTGTATTGGGTAGCAATTCTTTAGCTTCCCTGCACCCATCGAGAAAAAGTGATAGAGATACATTTTGTCCGTTAAATCGTGGAATTAAATCTAACACGTTGGATATGGACATTCCACGGACTTGAATCGTCTCGGCCATTTTTGTTGGTTTCCTATCCGTCTTTGACTTGTTTTGGGGTGATTCTATTTTTAGCGCGTTGAAGCTTTTATCGAAGGATAAAAAGAGTTCGCTTCTATCGGTTGAGTGGCGAGGGGATATCTCAATTTTCAGATTTTCGGGGCGAGCTGTTCCTGCCGCGAAGTTAGTAAGTCTGTCTCTCACAAGTTTAATCGCTTGAAAAAATCCAAAACCTTGGTTATTTAGTGTTTTGTCGATTTCTGTTGCGTTATCTTTGTCGTTGAAAAATGCGTCTAATAATTCGGGTTTTATTTCGATGCTTAATTGTTGTTTTATATTATCGATTATAATTTGATTTTCGGGTGTTCTTTCCTTTATGTTTAAAGTTCCGAAAATAGAAGTTACGCTTTCCTTGGGGACAGTTCCTCTCGCAATAGGTGTACTAGTACCGATGCACGAAACTTCGTCTTCGCTTTTTGTTGATTAAATGCGGATGGTTTTAAGATTAAGGGGTTTTTGTAGGTGACCGCCTCGTTATTTTCCTCGTTTATTTCGGAAATAGAGAGGTCCTGATCGCTATCGTCCAAAATGTTATGATTTTTTTGTACGCGGTATTGATAGTATTGAATTTTATTTTTGGGTAGATCCGAAGTTTTATTCCCGTCAATATTGAATTTTGTATATGATTTCTCGATTTCTTTTGTTATTACTTCGACTTCCTGAATTAATTTTGTTGTTTCGGGGCTATTAATTTCGATCGCGGATTTTAGTTTTTTTTCTTTTTCTCGTAATTTGGTTAGAAGGGAGTCGTTAGTGTCAAAATGATATTTAGTGCTACGTTTTGTGTTCACAAACTCATCGCGTGTCATGATAGGGACTCATTACAAGTGATTTCGTTTCCGCGTTTCCCGGCCGCTATGCACCATTTTAAAATTAATATATTATTTATTTATTTGACATTATAAAGAAATCCCTTTTGGCTACCGCAGATGCGGTCATTGCCTTCCGGGAAAGGGAGCCGGATAACGAAATCACTTAAAACGGTGTTAATTTTGCTTGAAATTATAATATATTTCACACGTGTTAGAAAAAGGAGAAAAGTACCTTGTAGTATCTAAATTCGTAAGTGTGTGTGCGTGTGTATAGATGTGAACAGCAGGAGGTTATAGCTGTGGATCCTTGTCGCTCCTAGAGCCTGGCGTCGGTGGTTCAGTGCGGTCAGGCTGGTGTGCGTCTCGGATTTCTTCGGCTCGCTCCTCCCTCGAGCAGGTGCAGACCGATAGGCGCCTTGATGTGTTGTTTCTCCTCTTAGTGACGGAAGATGATGGTATGTTTTATTAATCACTGCACTTATACACTTGGACAAACTGGTAGCGATTCTATTTTAACTAGTTCGAATTTATTGGTCTGGCGACTGGTAGCGATTCGGCTTGTAAAGCGACTTCAGGAAAACTGACTACGAGCACCCTTTTGCTCCCGGTCTTTAGATACTGGAGAATCTGTAGCGCTGATCTTCCATATTAGGAGTGCCTAATATTCTCACGACTTTCCTCTCGACTTCGCGTAATCTCGTAAAAATTTTATTACTTTCAGTTTTTAGGAAAAGCGTCTTGTGACAGCACTCCTGCTGCTTTTCGTCGCCTGCGTACTGTTATGTGTATCTTTTCTCGATTCGTTTGCGGGAGAGCGTGCTCGGCTGACGCTTGTTCTTCGCATAGCTATTTTGATTTCCCTCGCTTTTCGTGAGTAATATCGCGACTAGTTTGGCGACATCTTTTTGTTTCGTCGCCGTCATTTTTTTTTTTTTTTTTGGCGTTAGCCATTCTTTCGGGTGATCTTCGTCTTAGAGCCCGTCTTGTCGTTACGCCTCTAATTCTATTTTTGTAGGAATACGTTGTGGTGGGAAATGCTGCTTCTTGCGGCTGCTGCGATGACGATGCTCGCGAGTGTCTCGCGTATGTGTTTTTCTCGTTTCGTGTAAAGTTTGTGTGACCTACTTATTTTGGCGTCGTAGGCGCGTAATGGAATCGGGGATTCCATTACAATATTAAATTCACCGGTAAAGTTAAAGATGACCCTGAAGAATATTTATCCCAGATAACGGAGTGCAAGGAGAGTCTTTGCCTTAAAAGCAAAGATATTCTAACAGAGACAAAACAGAGAAAAAGGAATTTTAAGACTGGCTTTCAACAAGGCTTTCAAACAGCAGTTCATCAGTCAAGTGAGCGACGAGGGCGTGATGGAAGAACTACGTAGACGGACAAAAGGAAATGGGGAAAAGGTATCCACATACATTATGAATTTAAAGTATATCGCAGCTCACCTAAAGAGACTAATGAGATTGAAAGAACAGATAAAATTTATTGACCGAAAGATTACGGTCGGAATACCGTAATGTGATTAGGAGAAGGAAGAAGAATCCTATGAAGACGTTAAGAAGTACTGCCGGACATTAGAGAAGGAAATGGAAAAAACGCAATGTACACTCCACAGATTGACAAGCTTCTATTCAATTACTGGCAAATTACCACCAGTGATGGGATATTTACAGATCAATATTGAACTGGAAGGCATCGATACGACCATTACAGCCCGCGCAGTTAAAGTAATTGAAAGAAGAGAGATTGTGTGTGGACTTTACAGACATAAACAAATTTACTAAGAAAGATGGGTACCTATTACCTCAAATGGAAGCAATCCTCGACAGACTAAGATGCGCCAGATATCTGAGTAAAATAGATCTACGTTAAGCCTATTTTTAAGTAAAAATGGAGAAAAATAGTAAGAAATATACCGTCTTTGCTGTGCTAGGATATGGGTTGTGGCAATTCACCAGAATGCAGTTCGGCCTTATCAACGCTCCTATGACTCTACAACGTCTAGTGGATACTCTATTCTGCCCCGAAGATGCCCTACAAATCTTCGGCTACCAAGATGATATAGTGATTGCCACTAACACCTTTGAAGAGCATAAAACAGAGGTTAAATACGTACTACAAAAATTGATTTTAGCCGGACTGACTATCAATCCCAAGACTACCAATCCCAGTTTTGCGTGAGTCAGATCAAGTATTTAGGTTTTATCTTGAATGAATAGATACGAACTGAGGACTGATCCAGAAAAGTAGCACCGGTATTGAATTGCCCAGCACCACGCAATGTCAGAGAATTAAGAAGAGTATTGGAAATGATCGGGTGGTACGTCAGGTTCATCAAAAACAGTTCAGAGATGAAAATTCCACTGGTTAAGCTCCTACGTAAAGACCAACAATGGACTTGGGGAGACGAATAGCAAGACGCGTTCGAAAAACTTAAGAAAGCCTTAACAGCGCCAGTACTTGTCAGACCGGATTTTAACAAGCCTTTCTGTATTTAATGTGACGTCACCAATCACGCAATAGGAGCCGTGTTGACTCAAGAGTTCTACGACGGTGAACATCCAATTGTCTATGTTACACTACTACGGAGAAGGGGTATCTAGCACTGTTGTGGTCTATAAAAAAGTTAATGCCATACGTCGAAGGATATCACTTCACGGTGATCACAGATCACAGTGCGTTACGCTGGCTTCGTTCATTAAAAGAACCCAGTGGAAGACTGGCCAGATGGGCACTGAAAGTTCAACAATGAGACTTCGACATTATTCATCGTAAAGGAGCGAACCATCAAGTGACAGATACATTATCGAGAATGCCTGAACTAGAATTGGCATCCGTAGTGGAAATAGAGATAGACTCTTGGTACCTTCGACGATTAAAGAAAGTAGAATAATCTCCTAATAAATTTGCACAGTGGAGAATTGAAGACAGCCGACTATACCGGTTTAAAAGAGACCCATTGTTAGACCCTATCACTCACAGTGACGAAGCCTGGAACTACTGTACCAGTCAAACAACGAGAAAAAAATATGACTGTTGCTCACGGGAAAGTTACCGCCGGACACCTAAGAGTCGAAAAGACATACGACAGAATAGCTAGAGAGTATTTTTGGCCGGAAATGCATCATAATGTTCGTTTCTTTGTCATTGCCTGCCCGACTTGTCAGCAATACAAAGTGTCACAGCAAGGACCACAAGGCTTCATAGGAAAGTGAATCGTGGAGAAACCATGGACTGTTGTAGCTGCCGATATGATGGAATTTCCGAGAAGTAAAAGCCAGAATAAATATTTACTAGTCTTTCAAGATGTCTTTACTCGCTAGGTGGAAGTCAAACCATTCCGTAAGGTCGACGGAAAATTAATTGCTCAAGCTCTCGGAGAGTTGGTATTATTTCGCTGAAAGACGCCAGAGTATCTGTTTACCGACAATGGAACGCAGTTTCTAAACAAAAATGTTGCTGAGACGTTGAAGGAGTACGGCATGACGCACGTCACTAAACCACCGTACCACCCCCAAGCCAATCCTGTCGAGAGGAGTAACCGCACTGTTAAAACAATGATAGAGATATTCGCCGAAAATCACGCACGTCCATGAACTCCGTCACGCCATGAATACCGCTCTACAGTTAACACTTAAGACATCTCCAGCCTTTCTGAATTTTGGACGACACCCCACTCAAGTCAAGAGTTTACGCGAAGAAATTGAAAATCGAAGTCCTAAATTACAATTGGATCCTACAGTATGGGAAGATCGTATGAATCGATTAGATGCTTTACGAAAACTTGTTGCCAAATTTATAGATGACGCAAGAAACAAACAGGGGAAGATATATAATAGAGGGCGTCGACTAGCCAGTTTCGCAGTCAGAGATCTTGTTTTAAGAAGAACTCATTATTTATCAAATGCCGCTGGAAGATTCTCTGCCAAATTAGCACCCAAATTTGAGGGACCCTTTTGAATTACTAAACAGAAATCCCCTACCATGTATATCGTGGAAGCTGAGAAGGGTAACCGTGGAAAGTCGCGAAAGTATACGTGTCAGACTTGAAACGATATTTACCGCCGCGAACTCCTAAAACTAACAGCCCTAGTACTAATCCTACAAGCCGGTAGTGGAATACAGCATGCAGAAGAACGTACATGTTGTACCGATAACATATGTGGTTTTTATTAATGGTGGAGTAGAAATTCTGCTCTCCTATTATACCATGTTGGTTTTGTACTTACTTTAAATTTGTCGTAGCGCACTGCAAATGTTTCGATCAACGCGTGCTCGACGCACTGTGTCCAGGCAGAGAAACGTAGTCGATGTGGGCTTCATTCCGACGGACTTTACCGTCGTACCAGCCAAATTCGTGCCCCCGCAGTGGACCTCTTTAAGAGGGGAGCCAGTGGAGGAGTTTCACCAGAGGTGTCCACTTTCTCGCTGGTGCTGACGGATCCTCAGCACCCCCGAGACGATCTGAAGACGAGCGCCATCACAAGTCTGGGCGCGAAGCCCAAGATATTGCAGCCGAAGCGAAATGTGACACTGTCAACGAGGATCTTGTCCTGGGACCGCCTAGAGAGCATCAAGGAGCGAGAGAGTCGAAGGACCAGGAGCACCCCGAAGGCCGAAGACACAGCCAGTCCGATAGACCACGGGAGACTCCCGAAGTCGAAGGGACCCATGAAGCCACACCATGCTTCGATCGATCAAGATCCCGAAGCCAAGCGGATGATGGCGTACAAGCCACTCGATCGACCAGCTAAAGCTTTATTAATTGATAATTATATATATATATATATATATATATATATATATAATTATCAATTGCACGTGTGCTATATATATAGCACACGTGCAAACACGACATTCCCGAAGCAGTTCTAGCAGCGTGCTACGTTGAAACGCGGGTAAATCACGGACGTTGAGAGAGTTCTCCGTCGTACCGAAAGATTGTGATCCAGTTGAATATCACCGAGTTTTTCCTCCGAAAGCGAACCCCGTTACTATATATATAAATAAATAAATAAATATATATATATATATATATATATATATATATATATATATATATATACATAGTTTGTTCTGCACCAATTTGCTATCTACATAACTATTAAGAATAGTTCACTCTCAAAAATTGACACTAATACAAAATAATGAAATGACTTAACTACATCAAGAATTTTGAAAATCATTGAAAACTGAAAAAATTACGAAATTTTAGTAAATATTGAAAATTTTTTCATTTTTGAACGCATGTCCCTCTCTTTTCATTCATGGGGCTAAAAGTAGGGGTTTCCATTTCAAAAAATCAACTTGACCTTAAAATGCCCTTGAAGGTCCTGTTTAACGACAGGGTCAAGATGACTATTCGTCAGCCTGGGAGAAAACTGAAAACTTTTGTGGGTAACATTTTCTCCTTGAATGCATTCAAGTTCAGCTAACTAGTTGTTCTGTTATCGGCATGACCAATGACCTTGACCATTGAATTCAAGGTCAAGGCAAGGTCATATTCAAACGTATAATTTCCCGCTCTTTCCATTTCTGTTGCAAAAGTAGGGGTTTCTATTTGAAAAAATCGACTTGACCTTCAAATGACATTGTCAAGGTCATCATCAGATAGCCTGGGAAAAATTCTAAAACTTTTATCCGAAACTTTTTTCGCTGGCATGCTTTGCCAACGAGATAATTGAGATTAATGATTAAAATGACTCAACCTATATATAGATATAGTAACGGGGTTCGCTTTTGGGGGAAAAACTCGGTGATATTCAACTGGATCACAATCTCTCGGTGAGACGGAGAACTCTCTCAACGTCCGTGATTTACCCGCGTTGCAACGCAGCTCGCTGCTAGAACTGCCTCGCGAACGTCGTGTTCGCACGTGTGCTACCTCTCCGCACTCGGCGGCGGCGGTATTCGCGATGAGGACGTAGGGAACGGAAGAGAACAAGCCGGGAAAATAAATCTAATTCCGATTAAATTCAAATAAAATAATGATATATTGTGCGGCCAATATTTTCTCTTTAGAAACTTGAGCCGAGTTACCTCAATGTCGACTCAGCGTGGAGAGTATCTCGCGAAGCTTACGCGCGCGAACAACAAGGCCGTTACTTGGTGCCGCTGCACCAAGTCGCAAAGCTGTAGCCGCTGCTACCGCTACCGCGATACAGAAAAGGGGCTGTGCCCTACTTACTCTCAGTCGCCGTTCTCGGTAGGCGCACATGAGAGCTGACGCGTTCGCACCTATGGCGGGAAGCTATCTCCCTGTCCGACGGTCCGCGACTTATACGCAAGGCTCCAAATATTGCCTCGCGCTTGCGTAGCGTCGCGCTTTAACGTTGCGCGAATCTACCACGATTCTGCACCTCGTTACAACCCCCTCCTAGAATCAAACAATCGTCTTGAGTTCGGTTCTAAACTCTAGGAAAAACGCGACGTGTATCGTTCGGACGGTTTAACGTTTTCTACGACGCATCTGTTTCTTCTCTGGTTTACTCAGAGGCTTGCAGGTCGCGTCGCTACCTCCAGGAACGTATCCTAGATTGATCTTCACCTTGATCGCAAGGTTACTATTGGCACGTTAACGAACCGTTCGCTAAGTGGCTTTGTTTAGCCCAGACGCCGCATCTCTTTGTTTGCCTACAGAGGTTCGCTCGTTAATCAGTGGTGTGTCGCTTTCGTTTGTCCGCTCGCTTCTCTCGACGGTTGAACGATACCGTCCTCTTCACTCTTCAGACTTTTAATTGACCGTAAGCTCGTGCTACTCTTTAAGCCACATGACCGGTGTCGGATCGACGAACTTCCTCTTCAACGATCCTCCTACAAATTCTCGTCCTCAAGGCAGTGTCTACTTGGTGATGCTTTGATTTGCATCCGCTGTTCGTGACTTTCCTTTGTCACGAAATCGTCAGCCTTGCTCGCTACTACCGGTCCATGTCGTGCATTTTAGTAACGCGCTTGGCACGCTGACACGTTACTCGCACGTTGAGACACCATCTTGTCGTTCTATCTCGAAATCTTCTCGCGATCGTGCCAGGCACATTTTGCTTACCCTCTTTATCGAGTTTTCTAAGAGTGATAGGATGACGCTACCCTGTATCTCTGCCGCTAATTAGACTTCTCTTTTTCGTAGTCATCACTATGCAGCTTTTCGCGGACCCACGCCTGAACTCCAGGCGAACCTTGAATCCGTCTCGTCTATATTCCTTTGTGACGCGAGCTTGACTTACTTCACGCTGATCGTAAGGAGTCCAAACGTCTTGCTGAGGTCTAACGTCATTGTGCTTAAGCGTCAAGGTACTACCATCTTCAGCGCTGGACGCCCGTCCTACGGACAAAGCTAGCGGATACACCTCTGACCTTTCTACGGTCTTAATCCGCTTTGCATCCAATTTGCTTGCGCTGTTCATTAGTAGGGTAAGGTCTCGTAGGACTATCACAATGCGAAGTGTCCGCTTCCCAGGACTTGCTTCACTCAAAGCGCGAAAGCGTCCTCGCGTCTGATCTCCCCTGGGGTAACAATGATCCATCCTGAGGTAAACTTATGGTAGCTCTATACGAGCTTGCGCCGTCTCAGTGTGTCGAGACAGGCGCGGGAAAGACTTTGAGGTGAAAGCTGTCGAGTTTAACTCAGCGCTCTCGTAATCAGACCTCCTGCACCGTCTTGTGTTCTGTGTAAAGTTCTCGATTCATAACCGCTGTCCCCTGTTTTGGGACAGCCACTCCACCAATGCGTCAATCGTCTACACTCGAGCCTTTTACGCGCTCTTTTGGACATGTGCTTGACTGCACTATCTGGCTCAAAGCAACTTTCCCTTTCATGCGCCCCGCGAATTGCACATCCAGCATCTTTTTTCAGTTTCGCATGCATGCTTTGATGCGCCGATGATGCGTCTTGTTCGTCCGCTATGCTGGTTTTTCCTCTTATGCGATCGGCCATCTTGCGCTCTCTGCGTCTGCTTGCCGTGGGGCAAGTGACCTTTCTGGACCACGGGTTTCCGTTCACCCTTGTGCCTTCGCTCGGTTCTCTCGTCGAGGCATGGTCCACTGGACGAAGGAACGCTTTCCCTTGTTTCCTCTTTGCTCTGGCTTTCAGGGTGCTTGCGCGGGCTATTGCGTCGTACTTCGTTTATTTGCTTGGTTTTGCTCTTCTGCGAAGTACTGAACGCTGACGCTGTTTTCTGCTGTGGCTTCGCTCTTGGCGTGCGTCTTTGCTCCGCGCCGGCGAGTGGACTTCTCATCTGACTTGCCTCTGGTTTCTCGAGACGTTTCACCTTCTCTTCTAACTCTCGCAATTGGTGACGCATTCTCCTCATTTCCTCTAGAAGTCGCGTGTACGTGTAGTCATGCAGCTTGACTTATACGTCCGCCGCACAGTGTGCCCAAACAGGAATTGCGAGGTCAAAATAAAATTGCTCAGACTAGGAGCTAGCGATCAAGATGATTTTTTTTTAAATTGTAGCTTATACAATACCGATTTAGGGGAAACTATACGATTTTTGTCAGCAATCGTTGCTAACCCAGAAAAATTGCTGATATTGCAATTTTTCGATAATTTCAACATTTTACGCTTCTACTGCGGTAAAAGTGCTTGTATATACAGTATATGACCAAATTTGTCAAAAAAAAATATATATAAGACTAATATATAAGTATATGTGCATATACCAGGCAGTTTGAGGAGAAATTTTTGTGCTATTGGGCAGTTTGAGGAGAAATTGGGCAGTTTCAGGAGCTCCTCAAACTGCCAGCATTGGATTAAGCACTTTGAGGAGCTCCTCAAAGTGCTATATGTCTACGTGGCAGTTTGAGGAGTTCGTAGGTATACTAAGTACTTTGTGAAAACCGTGGAAATACAACTAAAATATTATGGTCAAGCCACTTAAGTATTATTAATCAACCTATTCTATTTGATTATGTATTATTTTATAATTGATTATGACTAGCTTTAGGGATACACCTACACTAGGATTAGGACGACATAGAGTTTATTAATGTAAGTGTATAAATGGATGTGGGTACAATAGTCTTACACCTTGATAACTTGATTCTTAGATTTTATTATTAAATAAATTAATGAATGGATTGAGCAGAACATCAATTATCCTACGACGGTCTGAGGAATAACAACGGGATTACAACGACACCTTATATATGTAAACATTGTTCGAGTATCTTTACAAAATCTGTTAGATATAAATTTAAGTATAATGGACAAGATTATTCTATTTGATTATGTATTATTTTATAATTGATTATGACTAGCTTTAGCGATACACCTACACTAGGATTAGGACGACATAGAGTTTATTAATGTAAGTGTACAAATGGATGTGGGTAAAATAGTTTTACACCTTGATAACTTGATTCTTAGATTTTATTATTAAATTAATTAATGAATGGATTGAGCAGAACATCAATTATCCTAGAACCCTGTGAGGAATAACAACAGGATTACAACGACACCTTCTATACGTAAACATTGTTCGAGTCACTTTGCAAAATCTGTTTGATATAAATTTAAGTATAGTGGACAAGCCTATTCTATTTGATTATATCATAAGCGAACAAACTCAAAACAACTCTGTGTCGTCCTAATCCTAAGGCATTTAACTGAAGATTTAACTGAATTCCTAAAAAAAAGTTGATATAAAGACTGTAATTGTAATCCCATCGTATTTCTGAGCCATGGTATAATAAACAATGCTCTCGAGTGCAATGCAATTGATGTTATCGTCTTTACAAAGTTAGTGTTAACTTATCTATACCCACTTACTTTCTTATCCTCATCGAACAATCTCTTTTGTCTTCCTAATCCTAATGTATGGATCACGCAATAAACTATTATATCAAAGAGAGATAAATGCCCCACGTTTAATAAATAGTATCTCATTTCCGATATAACGGCTATTATCCTAACTGATTCAAAAAAGTACTTAAAACAATGCTGCTGTGAAGACTAGGTCGTTATAATCCCGACGTTCTTGCTATGTCGAGATCTAAAAAATATCGTACTCAAGTTAAATGCAACTAATGTTACAGTTATTGCACAATTAGTATTAATAAATCTATTCCTTGGAATAATGTACCCACATTCTTTCTTATCATAAACGAACAAACTCAAACAAACTCTTTGTCTTTCTAATCCTTATGTATGAGTCACACAATAATCTGTTATATTAAAGACAGAAATATGACGCTTTATTAATTAAAAGTATCTTATTTTAGTTACGGATGCTATGCTCTAACAGATTCAACAACATACTTAAAACAATGTTGACATAAAGACTGTGTTTTTGTAATCCTGTCCTTCTTGCAATCATTTATTATCTTGTTAACACAATCATAGAATTATTTTATTAAAATCCTGAACTTTTGTACCCACATCCTTTTATACACTCACATTAAGAAACTCTTGTCGTCCTATTCCTAATGTACGTATCTCGCAATCGTTTATAATTATAAATTATGAATGTATACAGTTAACAAATGGAAATGGCTTATCCATAATACTCAAGTTTTTTTCTAAGGGATTTCACAAAGTACTTTGAACAAAGCTTACAAATAAAGGGTATCTTTGATATCTTGTTATTCTTTCTACAGAGGGTTGTATGAAAATTGTTTTCCTGCTTGATGCAATTATTTATTTATTTGTTAACACAATCATTGAATTATGTCATCAAAGTACTAGAATATTGTACCCTTATCTTTTTATACACTCGCATTAAAAATCTCTATGTAGTCCTAATCCTAAGGATTTTTGGAAAAATACTTGGTACAATGTTTACAAATACAGAGTGTCATTGTAATCCTGTTAATTTTCCTACACAAGGTTGTATGATTATTGCTTTTTATAATGCTTGATGCATTTATTATTTTATTCGTTAATAAAATCTAAGAATCAAGTCATCAAAGTATTTTACTCACATCATTTTACACGTCAAAACTTACAAACTTCAAGTCGTCCTAATCCTAATATACGTATCCCGCAAAAGTTGATAATTCTAAATTATAAAATTGTACAGTTCACAAATAGTAATGGCTTATTTTTAATACTTAAGTATTTTTTTCACATATTACACAAGTACTTCGATCAATGTTTACAAATACACTGTGTCTGTGAAATGGTTTATTATTCTGCTCTATTGCTGTTATTTAATTAAATTTTGTTTACCATTAAAATTAGGCATATGAAATACATTTTACGCCATTACCTGCTATACATTCTTTTTTGTGTAATACATGCACTAAACATAAGAATTTTTGCTTTATTGTGTATCAATAGTGATTTGGTTTACAATTATTTTGCTAGTCTATATCAGGCATTATCAAGGTATATCAGTTAATACGCCATATATAGTAAAATGGGCTATTTTCCATAAATGTCCATGTCCTAATTAACCTATATATGGTATTGAATATCCTATATATGGAATTAGCGAAACTCCTCAAACTGCCTAATAACTAAACATATATACGTATCATATATATGTATATATGCAGGTGCAAGAGTCAGCAATTTTTCGATAAATTCCACATTTTACAATTCTATTGCGGTAAAAGTGCTTGTATATACAGTATATGACCAAATTACAAAATATTTAATTTATCAAAACACGGTATAATTAAATAATATATTTAAGTTTTTAAGTTAATATATTCTTATATTTAAAAATTTAGCACGTAATGAATACAGTAGATTAAGTATAATTTAATAAGTATTTGATAATAATTATTCATACACACACATATATGTATACATGTGTGTATATATATATATATATATGTGTGTGTGTGTATAGCGTAAATAGTTATAAAGCTAACTATAACTATAACTATAACTATAGATGCTCGTTCGAAGGGCTGCAATATTTATCCTGCATATAAGTCGATTAGGTAATTTTTTTTTATTATTGAAATATTTTTTATAAATTAATTAATTAATAAAATTTATTTGTTGATGATTAAAATATTTCTTCACACCGCGTTTGAAAAAATTTATTATGCGTCACAAGCAATTTTAAAATCTCATTGATGAATTACCTGCTTTAAACAGTAATTAAATAATATTTGCTTCCTAGATAAAATATCTGGTACAAATAATTTATTTAATTATTACGTTTTGGCATATTCCAATATATTTAGGATGGGCATTCAATCCAATTAAGTTATCGGAATATTCAAGATACTTGAATCAGATTTTATGTACATCAAGCCCTTGATTATCAAATTGTAATTATCTATTTTTCTGACTAGGAAGGCAGCGGATGATTGCAGCTTATCTGATCATATTTCATCGACGGAAGTAGAAGTGATGATATCATTACAACAAATGCTCAATAAAACATCTGAGAGATTGTGCGAATCTGTTGCCTTAGAATGGAATGAAAATGTCCTAGATAATCTAAATTTATTAATTACATTAGGTTTCGACAGTTCATCTGGGCACGTTAATTTCTAACAAAAGTGTATAAACCCTTTAAACGAAAGTGCAGCCTCTCATCAATCTCATTTTGTGACAAGTATCTTACTGATTAAGTTAAGGTAACACAACAATTATTTTTGGTATAAAAATTCGACTTTTAAATACGATTATCAATCGATATCGATCGCTTAGATAATGAGTGTAAAATGTTGGTTCCTTACACTTTTGAAATGTCAAACCAAAAACGAGTAAAACTTAGTTATCCAATTTCGCAAACCATGTTTGATGGCAGATGTTTGAATACCATTACTGGAAACAGAGCTTCTTGCAGATGTCCTATTTGTTTACGGACAACGCACAAGTTTGGAAATTTAAACGATTACTTCATGTCGAAATAAAAGCTTTTGAATATTTATTGCACATAGCCTATAGATTAACAATAAAAGTATGGGATGTTATTGCGTCATTGAAAGGTAATTCTTATTATTCATAATTGACATATTATTCAAAAGTTAAAATTATAGTTGTACGATCAAATTTTCTTTTAGGTGCGTTTGAATCACAAAAAATGGCTGTACAGAAAGAAATATTTAAAAATTTTGGCATAAGAGTCGACCAGGTCTTACAAGGTCATGGAACGACTAACACTGGCAATTTGGCCCGCAAGTGCTTTCAAGATCCCACAAAATTTGCGCAATCTCTAGGAATAAATACAAATTTGGTAGCTAATATTGCGTTAATATTGGAATTATTTAAATGCAAAAAAATGTTGAAACTAGACAAACTGGAACAGTTTTGTAGAGAAACATATGCGTTGCACTACAACATATATGATTGGGCTCGTCTTAGCCCAACTCTGCATAAACCTCTCAGACATGGATGTGAAATTGCCAGACTCTTTCCCCTTCCAATGGCTTATTTTGCAGAGGATGCACTGGAATCATCCCACAAATATTATCGGCGAAACATGATTTTACATGCGCGAAAAAACAGTAGAGCAAATCGCATTCTCGATGTGTACAAGCGAGCAATCTATCTAAACGATCCAAAAATAAGTCTGAGCAAAATTGATCAAAGAATGACAAGTAAAAAGAATAAGGTCACTTCAAAGATGTTACCATTTATTGATAAAATGTAAGAAATACTATACTTCTATTTTTACACTATTCTTAACTCAAAGCAAATTATTGGATTTCCCGTGCCTTCTTTTGTGTACGAAAATGTTAATTTTTTACTTACTGGAAAAAAGAGTTTACTAACATACTATCAGAATATTTATTAAATTAACATTATACGTTCTCTTGACACAGTCTAATGTTTAACTTTTGCAAAATCTTTACTAAAACACAGGGTTCTGAGGAAATAATTAACTACTGTTTATGTTCATTGCTTAGTATAAATATTCAAAAAGAGTTATGTGAGGTGCCTCTTATTAAAGTAACTTTCAGTAACAGTTAATGTACTATATTAATTGAATTAATTTCCTGTACATATTTGTGAGGCAGCATGACATTTCACTTTTCCCACTTTTATTAGAAAATATCTTTTCTAACGATATAGTGATTAGAAAATATCGTTACATATTAATATAAATTACTAATATATACTTTACAAAACTGAAGTAGAAGATATAGAAGATCAAGATATCTATATTGAAGATAGTCCATACGAAGAAAGTGATGATGATAATGCAAGCTTCTCATTGGCGTTAAATTGCTTTGTAAGAATGTATTAATGTTAATTCAATAACTGTTACGTGACAAAGGTTACGAAATGGTAAAGAATGTCAAAAAAACCATTGTCAAAAGTATGTGTAAATATTATAATATCAAAATGATTATAACATATATAGACGAATGTGGTCCTATATGATAGATACAAGCACTTTTACCCCAGCAGAAGCGTAAAATGTTGAATTTGTCGAAAAATTGCTGATTCCTGCACCTGCATATATACATATATATGATAGGTATACTTATATATTAGTCTTATATATATATGTGTTTTGATAAATTTGGTCATATACTGTATATACAAGCAGTTTTACCGCAATAGAAGTGTAAAATGTGCAACGATTGCTGACAAAAATCGTATAGTTTTCCCTAAATCGGTATTGTATAAGCTACAATTTAAAAAAAAATCATCCCGATCGCTTGCTCTTAGACTGAGAAATTTTATTTTGACCTCGCAACTCCTGTTTGGGCACACTGTGAGCCGTCCTGACGCAACTCTAGCGACTCCAGCGCCATTCTGAGGTCGTCGCTGTTCAGGGTTAAGCACCATGGTTCGCTGACTTTTTCTAGATCTAGTATTATCTTCGATCTTGATTGTGGAGGATGCTTGTGCTTGCTTTGTATCGTTGCGTATCTTGAACGGAATAGCTCCTAGATTGTATTTTCGTTGCTACAACGTAAGCTACGAAATTACAGCCTGTCTACTCGCACAAATATACTCGTTGACGTGATGATGTAGCGTAACTGAATCCCGAAATTCAGTTAAAAAAACAAGATTTGCTCACGCCAAAGTAACGCAAATTTTCGTTAATTCCGATAAGCAAATCACAAACCGAATTAACGTGAGAAAAAAGTCAGAGAAGCTCGTCTTACTCTTGACGCGCGCACACTCTGCATTTTAGTGCTCCAACACTCTGCACTTTAGTGCTACAGGCATATATATACACTCACTTAATTTACTTTCGCGCAAACCTGAAAAAATAATAATTTATTCGACGCAAAAGTCGCAAAATTCCTCGTGAGTCGTGGTTGAATCCGTACACGAGTACGATTCTTGCGCGTGTTGTATCGCGGTTGTCGCGTCTTACTCACACACACATGCTCGCCTGCGCAGCTGCGCGTGCTATCAAATATCGAATCCTGGACTCGCGTTCGAATCCTGGTCTCGTGTTCAATTCCTGGACTCGTGTTAGATTCCTGAACGTCTAGATAGATCGCTCGTTCACTGTTGTGCGCTCAGTTTCTTCGCCTGGTTTTTATGCGTACTCAGTCGCTCACTGGTACGATACTGCCATTAAATATAAATTCGCACAAAAGAAAACTAATTCGCAGTTCGCTACGTATATTGGAATTTTACCGAAAAATCAACGCAACTTATCCCAACTGAAGGGCATCGAACAAATTCATCCGTCAAAAAAATTCCGAATCGGAAAGCACTTGACCAACTTTAAATAAAATAATGATATATTGTGCGGCCAATATTTTCTCTGTACAAACGTGCGCCGAGTCACCTCAATGTCGACTCGGCGTGGAGAGTATCTCGCTAAGCTTACGCGCGCGAACGACAAGGCCGTTACTCGGTGCCGCTGCACCAAGTCGCAAAGCTGTAGCCGCTGCTACCGCTGACGCGATACAGAAAAGGGGCTCAGCCCTACTTACGAAAAATCTCAAACCATTACGAGCTCGGCTTCCGAGAAATTTCGTTCAAAGTCTTGTGCAAATCCCCACACGTACGTAGCATGTTCGAGATGAGATAATTTTGAGCTAGAATTATATCTGTTGTATTCTACTTTTCGTGACCACTGTTCTTGAATATCCTCGTTCCAGAATCGTGCTTTAAATTTTCTCTCGAAATCGGACATAGTGTTTATGGTTTGCTGTACAATGTCGAACCACGAGGAAGCTGTATTTTCTAACGTTTGACTAATTATTATATTAATTTCGGTGCCGTCCACGTTTAAAACATCTATAAGTTTTTCTTTGCTATCGGCTTTGAAAGTTGGGGGTTTTAACTTAGGTGATTTGGATGTGAGATTCAGAATTGTGTTATGTGCAACTAACGTAATTTCATGAGTCGATGACCGAATTTTGTTAATTTTACTTGTTAATGTTTGAGAACTGTGTTATTATATGTTGTATGTTAAACCTCGAGTGATATGACGCGTGTTTCATTCGATTGAGTTATTTTTAATAGTTTTTGACTTGTATTCGTCAAAGCAGTTAATTTTGGGGCTATGTCTTTTTTCATATTCATTAATAATACAAGACAGAGTTCAGAAAATTTAAGAGCTACTTTACTGTCAATGGATTTGTCGACTTTTCCTTTAAATAATTCTAAGTAGTCATTATCTGGCTTGTTTATCATGTTAGATTCTATTTCATCGACTCTTCTTTTAAGCGTATCGTAGTTAATATTTAAATGGGTTTATTTCAAATCGTTCTGTCCAACTCGTTCATGAATACTTTTGTGCTTTTTATCCAAATCACTGAGGATTTCTGACGTTTCGTCTGATTTCGACGACGCTTCGAGTGACCATGTTGCTCTTTCGAAGTGTACTTGAGAATATGTTCTTCCGCCATTTTGTGTTCGTTTGTGACTGCGTAAATGCCCGTAAGTTTATAGTTTGCTAAATTTAGATAATCACAATTTTTTATTTTGCATATGGATGAAATCTTCAATATGATTTGAGATAACTTCGTGATGAATATTCACGTCTTTGTCAGTTTTTTTTACTGTCTTTAAATCATCGACAATTATACACAGAAGTTGAGTTATAATATCACCTTTGTATCTCAATTTATTAAAGATTTTATTATGCCTTTTTTCAAGTTCAATATTCTCGTTAGTTATATCATTTAATTTGTTATTTAAAATTGCAACTTGAAATTCTAGATCTCTTATTCGTTGATCTTGAGATCGTGAACAAACAAAAGAGAATATCTAAAGCTCGAGAAATTTTTATTGATTGTACCTTTTGATTTATTTCATTCTCCCGGCTTTTATTGATATATTTATCGGTCATCCAATTATCGGTAGGAATGTGTGGCATTAGTTTTTCAATATGCTTATATTTTTGTATACGATAATTGCTTATCTGATGTAGTTGCTTAATTCATGCAAAACAAAGTTGTCTGTTCTGCATAAATTGCATTTGGTTTGTTGCTTTATAGGATGATTTGATTCTTATTGTAATAAATTCCACTTTGAAAACCCGGTATTCTGGCAGGATCGCCAATGAAACGGTCACGACATCTCGGTCCTGTAATAACTAATTTTAGATAATAATATGAAATCTATTGATTTTATTATTTGACAAGTCGCAAATATTTACTAATCTGCGTCGTAATTTTGACGACAGATTTATTGGAAAGATTTTTAATTCTTTTAAAGATTCTCAAATAAAATAGTTCAGGTCCAGGATACTAAGTAGTGGAGATATATTTCAATAATCATAAACTTTTGTTCTTTCTTTTCAATAAACAAAATATATTTAATCAGTAGTCTCTTTAGATAGAATATTGCGTAAATTGCAAATATTCTTTATAACAGAATTTTGTATCTTCTCAAGGCATGAATTGCACTTGAAAAGTGACTAGTCGAGCTTGGGTCGAGTACTGGGTCGAGTCAAGAATTTTCCGAGCTACTCGAATTTTTCGGGTTATTCGATTCGTTTGAGTTCCTCGCACTACTCGAAATTATTTTTTAACCATACTTTACCATACTACTTGAAATTTTATAATTATTATTATTGTAGAATTCTGGTGAGGACGTTGTGGTGTGGACAAAGAAAATCAAGTCTAGTTGTGTGCAGTAGTGTGAGGTTTATTCTCTTCTTGAAATGCTTCGTTAGCTGTCCTACCTCGGCAAAGGCTCGTGACTATCTCCCCATCGCTTCGGCGATCACCGAGCATATACGCGCGATAAGAAAGAGACAGCAATACTCTCTTGTTCTCGCACGGACTCTTAAATATTTTCAGTATTGAAACTTATTTTCATTACAACAATACTCCTCCCGTTTCTACGCCTGCTCACTTACATATCAGGATCTTTAATTATCCCCAAACTCTCTCTCATTTTCGCAAATCTCTCGCGAGGCAACGCTTTGGTTAGTATGTCTGCTTTTTAACTTTCCGACGGTATATATTTTATTACAATTTCTCCCGACATACATTTTTCTCGAATATGATGATATCGAATATCAATGTGTTTGGTGCGTTTGTGATACTCTGGATTTTTCGCTATTTTGATCGCACTTTGTTTGTCTACCCACAATATTGAACCAGAATTACATTGATATCCGATCTCATGCAACATTTTACGAATCCAGAACAGTTCTTTAGCTGCTGACGAAGCGGCGACATATTCAGCTTCCGTTGTACTTAACGTGACTAGACGCTGTCTCTGAGACGACCACGTAACCGCTCCACCTGACATACAAAACACATAGCCAGTGGTTGACCTTCTCGTGTCTGGATCATTCGCGTAGTCCGCGTCATAATACCCCACTGGTTCATACCGATCTAAATAGTATTTATATTCTATCCCTTAATCTAAACTACCACCTAAGTATGCAAATACACGCTTGACTGCGCGCCAGTGAGCGACATTGTGTCTATTGAGAAATTTTGACCGAGTCCCTACTGCGAACATTATATCTGGTCTTGAGACCATCGCCACAAACTTGAAGCATCCGACCGCTTCTCTATACGGCACGCTTCCATCCATAGCTTCACCCTCTTCTGCCGCTTGCAGAATCACATTGGGGTCGGCCGGCACGTTTACTGCCTTCGCGTCGCTCATTCTAAATCTCTCTATGATTTCTCTCACATACACACTCTGATTTATAAATATGCTCCTTCTCGCACGATTACTACTGATCTGAAGCCCGACAAAGTAACTGGCATCTCCTGTTGTTATAGAAAATTCTGCCTTCAGTTCAGTTAAAATCATTTGCAACACCGCATCGGACTTGCATGCTAGCAATCCATCATCGACAAAGAGACACAAATATACTCGGTACTTATCGTACATTTCAACAAATATGCAGTGGTCAGCATCGCATTCGCGAAAATTGAATTTAGCTAAAAATTGTTTGACCCTGTTGTTCCAGCACCGAGGTGCTTGCTTTAACCCATACAAGGCTTTATCTAACTTACACACTACGTCTTTACCTCCAGTATTTAATTCGCTGTGGTCGATTCCCTGCGGTACCTCCATGTAGATTTCCTCGTTGAGCTTTCTCGTGTGCGATGATCGACAGCAGCATTCTGAGAGAGTCGTACCTGACGACAGGTGAAAAGGTCTCCGTGTAATCAATCCCTTCCTTTTGCATGTACCCTAGAGCACAGAGTCGAGCCTTCTTCTTGTGATGCCCCGCATCACCATCAGGAATGGCCTTGAACACCCATTTCGAACCAATGGTTTTGATTCCCGGTGTTCTCGGTACCAACCTCCAAGTGCCATTGATGCGATGAGCAGTCAGTTCTCTCTCTCTCGATCTTCTTCTCTCGCTGCTCTGTCTCTCTGCGGTGGATCTGAAGTACCGACCTCATCATTGAACATAAATATGTTCTCATCAACAACCATCTTTGTTGCTTCTCCTTCATCAGAATTTTCATTGAATGTCACGTGTCGTGACACAGTGATCTTCTTCTCTGGATCGTACAGCTTGCTGTTGGATGACTCGCTGTCGTATCCAACCAGGACCACCTTCGTAGATCGTGAATCAAACTTGGTCATGAGCTGCTTTGGCTCGTATTTGAATGCTGTTGAGCCACAAATTCGGCAGTGACTGACGTCAGGGATCTTCTTTTCCCACATTTCATACGACATTTTGTTTCTCTTCTGTGTCGACGTTGAGATTCTGTTGAGCAAATACACCGCTGTATTCACCGCTTCAGCCCACAGGAACCCTGGTAGATTCTTGGCGCACATGAGTGTTCGCGCACACTCAACAATGGTGCGATTTTCTCTCTCGACCTTTCCGTTCTGCTCCGGGGTATATGGTCCGGTGAATTCATGCCTGATGCCTCGAGACTGCAAATACTTCTTCATCTCCTTGTTTGCAAACTCTTTGCTGTTGTCGGTTCGGAGTATCTGCATTGGTCTGCCGAATTTATTGTTCACCTCTCGCTCGAAGATCACGAAGTTGTCGTACATATCTGCCTTGTGTTTCAAGAAAAACACACGTCTGTACCCAGACGCATCGTCCTTGAAGAGCAGGAAATATCTGGCTCCTCCTAATGACGTCTCCTTCATGTGGCCACACACGTCCGAGTGGAACATCTCACCTGGTTCCAAGTTTCTCTGCACTTCTTGCTTGAACTCCAGTTTGTGCGCTTTTCCAAATTGGCAGTCGTCGCAGAAAAATGTCTCGTTATCGTTGAGTTGAACTCCTTTAACTATATTTTTCGAGGTGATGTATTTCAGCGCTCGCTCACGTAAGTGTCCGAGTCTCTGATGCCAGACATTCAGGCTTACAGCGTTCACCTAAAGTTTTCTTGGTTTCACTCGGAGAAACATCCGATATATGTGATTGCTTTGTTTAACTCCGACAGCGACGACTTTTTGGTCTCTCTAAAGCTTCACCGTGTCTTTCTCGAAGCAAATTCTGATGTTCTTCGAGGTGGCCTGCCCTACTGAGTACAAGTTCCTGCCCATTTCAGGAACATGAAGAACATTTTCAATTACCGCATCTTGCCAAGTTCCGTCTACCATCCGCCCGACTAGCACTTTGCCTTCGTCCGCCACAGAACACTCGCGATCGTCGCCGAGCACCACGGTGCTACCATCTCTTCTCAGACGATAATCGACGAACCACTCTCTCCTGTGCGATATGTGGGCCGACGCGCCGCTGTCGGTGAACCAGACATCTTGTTGATCGGTTTCCATTATCTCTTGCTTTTGGCGCGACGACGGCTCCCAATCTGCGTTGGCTTTAGCTATTTCACCTTTCTCGCGGTTTGTTGACGAATCGAGTGCCGCTATCAGAGCTATATTTTCACTCTGTTCTCTGTTGTTCGGCTTCGATCTGCTTGGGCATTCACGCGCGTAATGTCCCTTCTCATGACATACATAACATTTAATATTCTTCTTCGACTTACGTGGTTTCTTCTCTCTGCTTTGTTTTGATGAGATTTCACTTTTGTCTGCCCTTCTCGTAGTTACAGCTACAGCTGACGATTCTTCGTCCTCTGCATCTCTATAATTTTCCTCTTCTACTCATGGAGTACAGCAGTGATTAGGAACTTCCACTGCTGAAATTTCTTCCTATCGAATTTAACGACGTTTCGTGTTATCGCGTCAGTTGCCATTTTCCCTTTTCGTTTTTTTATCTTTCAACCTCTTGTCCTGGGCCCATAACCTATTATTGTGGAATTCTGGTGAGGACGTTGTGGTGTGGACAAAGAAAATCAAGTCTAGTTGTGTGCAGTAGTATGAGGTTTATTCTCTTCTTGAAATGCTTCGTTAGCTGTTCTACCTCGGCAAAGGCTCGTGACTATCACCCCATCGCTTCGGCGGTCACCGAGCATATACGCGCGATAAGAAAGAGACAGCAATAGACGCGCTGTGAAAGAGAGACGGATATACAGTTCGATCGCGGTCTCTCTTGCTCTCGCACGGACTCTTAAATACTTTCGCGCCTACTGTGCACGCATGAGCAGTATTGAAACTTATTTTCATTACAACAATAATTATATTCATGTATAGCTTTAATACAGCCTTAGTAAAGCAGGAAGCAATGATAGTGATAGCTCATCAAAACAAACGAATGTATATTAGAACAATCAGTGATTTCATCTTAGTAATAAAAATGTTTTAAAGGCTGTGGTCGAATGGTGCTAAAGATGCTTATATTTTATTTTTACGACTTCGAATATGAAATACTCTAAACAATTAAAAAAAAAGTATTGAAATCTCTAGAAAAAATGAACTCTTAAAAAAGTAAAAGGTTAGGCGAGTTTGATATATTCCGCAACAAAATTACAGATAGAAAGGAACTTTTTAGAGATAAAGCTTACACAAGCGAATTGCTTTTCGTTCGTATATAAACAAAGCAATAAGCTTATAGGTTAAGCTGGTCGAGGTTAATCCCTATGGAAGTCGCAAAAAACGCACTGCTCTTACTGTTCTCGTAACTACAGTTGTGAAGCCCAGTTATATGAGCGCGCTACATTTACGCTCATCCTCAGGAAAAAAGGCCTATTTTCAGAGTTACACTGTAAAAAATTTTGTCGTAATATTACTAACCCAGTAGTAAACCAATCCGTCCTACGCCTAGCACAGTAAATTTACGACAATACACGTAAATTAACAACGGTATATAGTAATTTCACCATTTTGCGCGCTGTAATTTTACGTAGCTAAGAGTAGTAAAATTGATAAACGTGGGGTTGGAACCTCATGTAATTTTACTACATTTTAGTGATTTCAAAAAATCATTTTTTGTAACACATGCACGATTTTCGCTTTTTTTTACCTAAAATTAGGGACTAAAGTACTCGGTTTCCGACCGGCGGGCGATAAAATGCGCCGCTAATTTCGAGTAACGGGCGTATAAGTACTTTTTGAAAGTAAAAGTTGAAATATACTATTGCGCTCGCTACTCAATTCATTGGCAAATCTTCTAAAAACGCGAAATTCAGTACATGCATTACAACAAATATGGTGTGCACCAAGGCCTTTTTGGCCTCGTGTGGTTGCAGTACTCGTCTGCGGTTCGGGCTAACTCGCCTTGACTTGTACTGCAAACTCCACACTCGGTCTAAGAAAGCCCACTTTATGCCCACTTTACACAATATACTATTTTACAGTGTAGATTACTATAGGGAGACTTGTTTGACATTTTCGTTCACGCTTTAAAATACGCTGACTTTATGACCGGCAATATACTGTTCAATGTATTCAAGAGTAGCACTATTAAAATTTCCCGTGATAAGTATCACAACTCATATCACGCATGCTAGACTAGCACAACTCAAACTTTTTCACAACTTAAACAACGAATTTCTATAAAAATTTCCCGATTTTTGCGCAACTGTCCCGAATGAACCTTTTTAAATATTCACAATTTACAATTTATTATCGAATTTAAAATTATTTTCACAACTACAATAATTTTTTACAAACATTTTTTTAAATTATTCACTTTGTTATAAAACTTCCAAAATTTCAGAATTCTTTTTAAACGTTGAGGTTTGTCTGTCTTTGTCCAAGGTTTTCATGAACTTAACCAACAAAATAACCCAATAAAAACGTAAAATACTCACATTTTAAGTAATATAAAGTCGCGAGTTTTGCTACTCTTGACCGCATTTCTGAACTGTGCTACTCTTCGCGGCAAATTGTGAGTTGTACTAGTTTTCGTTTGAAAATTTGAACTGTACTAGTCTTCGTACGGAGCGACGATATTATATATGCACCATGTCTGTGTGACATAACAAACACAAGCTGATAGACAAGAGCATGTCCTTGCAATATACATACATTAACTGGGTTCAAAACGGACCTGGCGCCCAAGAATACTCACTGATTCTGCATGTGAAAAGGATAAAAGGTATCTATAATTTTGTTGTAAACCTAATAGTTTTTGAATTAAAAATAACTTAGTATTAAAAAAATCAAGTTTATTTATATTTTTAATTCAAAAACTATTAGGTTTACAGAAAAAAAACATTCATACCTTTTTTATTCTTTTCACACGCAGAATCAGCCAGTATTTTTTTTGTTCGCTTATGTCTTTTAACAACAAAGTTTAAATTTTGACCAAATTGCCGAGTGCCATATGCGTCATAATACATTAAAAAGTTATAATTTTACTATATTGTGATGTTGCACTTTGTATAACCTATTCGGTGACCCAAACAATCAATTTACACTTATTTTGACTCGATCTTCGTACCGCTGACTCTTACATCTACAGCAGGGGACAACGTATAGGTTTGGAAGCAGGTACGCCTGGCGTGACTGAGGTGCAGAAATAAAGCTGATTACACACTGTTTAATCTGGATAACAATATTCGTATATTCTTCAACCCCCAGTACGAAACAGACTTGGCCCGCATACAAGTTTACCCGTAATGATGTATCTACAAATCAATCGTGTGATATTACTTGCTGCTAAACGATGTCATAAAATAACAATTGTCATAATCGTTACTAAATGATTTTATAAATAACAAGCTTCGACTAATAATACAACAAGATCAACCGTTTTTTCGGGACTCCATAACCCGTAATCGTATCTACCAATATGGCGTCGGCGGCGCGTTCAAAGGACGTGGCTTCCCTCAAGATGGCGTCTAACCGTTATGCCGTGTATTTGAATTACCTGCTTATTTTATATATCACATATATTACCCAACCTTTCTGACAGAATACAACATGGCGCGTACGACCTGAGCTGTGCCTCAACCCATCTCAAATTGTTGGCCACTGTATCAATGTAATAACCAATAAACCTATTGTAAGATTAGATAAGAATAAATATCCATAAATTCTAGACGTTGTGAAGTAAAGTGTGTGCCCTTAACCCACATATACAACACGTCAAATCTGCTCTCTGGCCTCGCTGGTAATGCCTTTCTCGCTATCGTCTTACTGCCATGGGACTACGTGCTGAAAAGCGCGAAAATCCCCGATAACGTCGCGACAACCATCCGATATCTAACGATTTCGACGCTATAATAACCACGGTTATCCTTACTGCATAACCGCGATTAATACTTGCCGGAAAACGAACGCGGCGTCGCTCGATCAGCGACGACGCCACATCAATGCTTTTGGGGGATCTGGTTGCCAGATTTATGGTTTCAACGGCGTCTCGACCTAACGTACTTTGATATGCTGGATCATTTGATCGACAGCGGCTCGATATTCTCTCTTTATAGAAACTGGATCGCTTGGCGATCGACAGCGGCGCTACGCTTTACCCAAGATCGTTGCTGGATCATTGTCGATTCACAGCGGCTTGAAAACTCTCTTTGTATTATTTAGTCCTCGACTTATTGGCGCCACGATCCAAAATATAATTTGTCCCGTTTGCCTTACCTCTCTCCACCCAGACTCCGCGATCGCGTCATCTGACCGAAACGTACAATACTTGTTGGCTTATTTTGCGCGGTTCGTACAACAACCAAAATAGCGAGAAAACGCGATCTCTTTCGTGAGAACTTTCTTCGTGGTTTAAGCGAACTGGCACTATTGTCTCATTCTGACGCCACCTAACGTGGTTATTCGCGACGATAACGAGTAGTACGGAAACTGCAAGTGGTGACGCGCCATAGTTTCTAACAACGCTCGCAAGTGTCGACGCGCCTTTACGCCTACTGTACGCGAGTCAGCTGCGCGTCTCTCTCTCTCTCTCTCTCTCTCTCTCTCTCTCTCTCTCTCTCTCGCCGAGACTCACACGCGCGTTCCCTCTCTCCGCAACTGTACACTATCGCGACTGCTATATGCTTGCGGCTCAGCGCTTACCTCTCGGAAACGCAACTCGAGGACCCGAAACTCCCGAACCTCCTAGGCAACCCTGAACTCTTACTCTCTCCACTCGAACTAGAAGGCAACTCTATCTATGGCAGTACAAGGACAACATCCTGCGACCTTAAAAATGCGAAATTCATCTGTCCGGGAATGCGCAAAGATTCAGCACGATGGGCACACAGTGTCTTCCTGCCAAGTCTCGAAGGTGAGCCGACACAACTGCGAAGCTCTGAAAAGGTTTCAAGAGCCCAAGGGAGACAGGATTGCCTGTCTCCCTTGGGCCTAACAGGGTTCCTCATATGAATATTTCTGCGAGCAAGATGCGCGGCGAGCATGCGCAACGGTCAGTTGAGGTCTCGTGGTTATCGCGCGCGGATCTTCTCATATTCCCGAGGACGAGACGAAGCCTCCTGGTGCCGTCACCAGCAACAGGCACAATGTTTCTGCCGATATAACAGCGACCCAGGGTTCCCGCTGGGTCGCATTGGCGCTATGTCTGCGAGTGATGCTCTTCCCCTCAGTACCGGGGAGCCACCTCTGGCTCCAGCGCTGATGGGTGAGGTTAGGAATCCCAGGCTTACCGGATAACAGAAAATACAATCCACCGTTGTTGATTCCTCGATGCATTTATCACAAATACATCCGCGAATCAACGGCTCAAAATTATGTGTTGTAATCGGGTGTCGTTATTCTAACAACACGTCGCAATATTTAATAGTATAATATCCAATCATTCAAGGCCGGATAATTTCGAGTAACTCGAAAACTTCAATCTATTCGAGATTTTTGAGTAACTCGGAAAACTCGAGTAGATGGAAAATTTCGAGTAGCTCGATAAATTCGGGTACTCAATTTTTTTCAAGTACTCGAATCGACCCGGCTCGAGATTTTCGGGTACTCGCACACCCATAGTTGAAGTGTATTCAACTGTATAATGTGTTAAATATTTATTTAAGGGAGCAAACCACCTTTGAAATTGAAATCAAAATTTTTTAATAAAAATGTATAAATACTTATATAAATAAACTAAATTTTTTTTACTATTCTTTGACATAATTATCTTTAGGTTTTAGACCTTCTCTATACCACTATAATACCTACGTATAGTAGGGAGTCCATAATTCACTGACCGTAAGATGAACCAATGGCCCAAATGAGCGCAAACTCCAGGATATTATTTAAAATTACATTAGTTTTGGTATGAATAAGGGGATTTGGTTAATTTTTCATAGAAAAAAAAGTTACATGATAATTATGTTAAAACTAATCAAAAATTGATAAAAAAATCAGTAATATGCTTATAAAACTTTTTCTATGAAGTTTAAACCAAATTCCATTATTCATACCATAACTTTTTTACTTTTAAATAATATCCTGGAGTTTGAGCTCATTTGGGCCATTCGTTCCTTTGGAATCTTACGGTCAGTGAATTATGGAATATCAGTGAACTATAAGTATTATAGCGGTATAGAGTCGTATATGATATTAAAGCGCAATAAACTTTGAATCAGTAAAAAAATGACGCTACTTTGTACTATCATTGAATAAGCATTACTATAACACTTTAATACCATCTATTAGGAAAAACCGAAATTATTTTTTCCCCAACCCAATATATCCCAATATATCCCAATATTGGGTATATATGGCCCGTCGGACGGAGAGATAAAGACTTCTTGATCAACTCCTGCTCTTAGGGAGAAGGACAACCCGGCCTATCGACCAGCGACTGAACAAGAGAACGTCGGCTCCTGCGAGTGAGCCATCAACATCACTAGCGCCGAGTGTGTGTGGTGTATTGTACGCGCCTACCGAGAGCGGTGACTACGAGTAAGTAGGGCTGAGCCTTTTTCTTATTGTGTCAGCGGTAGCAGCGGCAACATCTTTGCGACTTGGTGTAGCGTCACCAAGTAGCGGCCATCTGGCTCTCGCGAGTCTGGGTATCGAAATACTCTTCCTCCGAGTCGACGTTAATGCAACTCGGCGCTTACTTGTACAGAGTCAAGTTTATCTGCACAATATATTATTTCTTTGTTTTATTTTTATCGGGACTTGCTTCATTTTTCCGAATTGTTCTCTCACGTTCCCTACGTCCTTATTGCAAATTCGCTATTAATTATTCGAATATCATCTTTTGTCGTAGCCGAAATATAATACCCTGCATTTGTAATTAATGTTTATCGATCATTTATGAAGCTATTTAATGCTTTATCGTCAATAAACCTAAAAAAATTTTAAATTATAAATATACATCACTTACCATCAACATCAACTTCAGCAATGATTTGTCGCAATGTTTCATCGCTCAGTTCATGGCCCAACATAACTAATATAGTTCCCACCATATCAGTACTAATGCAACCTCTTTTCTCATGGTCAAAAGCATCGAATGCCATTTTAAGCTCTGTTAATAAAATACGCATATTTTGAGTTCTTGTTTACAATTATTTAGTTAAAGATAATTAAATTTTTCCTAAAATACCATTACTTGTTTCAGCAAGACAAGTAGATTTTAAATCATTAAAATCAGAAGATTTTTCTTTAATTGTTATATCTTAAATATAAGAATCAATATAACAATAAAATAGATTTATAAATTAAAATTCTCAAAGCTAATTTGAGAAAACGTTGTTTGCTTATTGTAAGTATAGTCAAATTAGCTTTTGTACATAAACAATTTATAGCAATATAGTAATTATTCTGTAATTGATGTAACAAGTGAAATAACCCTGTTAATAGTCAATATAATAATTAATAAAATTATTAATTGAATTCTAAGCTAGATCTGCATCATATTTTTTGCATGAGAATTTGATTAAAATTAATAGAAATGATGGAAGTTGATAAAATTCGATACAAAATAGTACTAATAAAATCAATAGAAATAAATAGATGGTTCATTGACCATTATTAATTCCTGTTAATTCTAATTTATTTCAATTGAGTCCATGAATAAAAAATAAATTAACATAGACTTTGTTAACAATTCATTCAAACTCTATTAAATATAGGACTGAATATAGGACCTCAAACTATATATAGGAATTATTTGTATTTTGCATAAGCTAATCAGATAACGTCTATCTTCGTTTTACAACATCCGCTCATGACCTTTTATCATAGGAACATACATGTGTGGCGGCACAGCTACCACCGTCAATTTCGCGCTCGAGGCGAAAGCAGCTGCTACAGAGAGAGCTGTTTTGACCAGCGCAGCATCTACCACACACCTAACTAGCGAGACACACACACCAAACACACCAACACTGCCGCCTGAGCTGAGGCGGTTGGAAAAGCAGAAGAGAGCGGCAGAACCCATCGTGTCGTCCTCATGAATAGTCGCTATGTGAAGAGCAATCAAACTTAGTAGTTTAAGTTATTGTTTTATATAAAGGATTCTCTTTTAATAAGAACACGTGTCAACTCTTCATTGTGCTGCCCTAGTCCACAGTGTTCAATCCCCGACATCCTAGCTACTGCAGTAACCAAGTCCACGCCAACGTGGCAACCAAAGTGGTGACCCGACTCCAACACGCTCCAAGCTGCAACGAGCCACACCAAGTCGCATAGGAAAAGGCGTCGACCGACACCAGGTCCCAACAACATGCGCAACGAGCAACGCAATCCAACACAACACGAAGCAACGAGAGGACTCAGCAAAATCGTATCGGAGTACACGGAGTAGCTAAGACTCTGCAGAGGAACCACCAGGCCTATGAACGGACGTGGACGAGGAAATACGGGACACACTCAGACGCTAGGCATCGCAGCACCGTCGCAGCAGAGCAGTCAGCCAATGATTTTCTACCAAACCACAGAAACCCAGCTCGACAAAAGCACTTGAAACGCAAAACGAAGCTGATCAAAGTTTCGAAGACGCACTCGAGCAAATTTGAAACGACGAAGCAAACATGGCGACCAACTATTCCGTCTCAGCATTTTGGCGCGAGAAACTGGTTCTCTGGTTCATGCAAACAGAGGCGATGTTTGAAAAACATAAGGTCACCGACGACACGGCGAAATTTAACACAGTCGTAGGCGCGCTGGACGTCAGCACCATTGACGACCTCCAGGATGTGATTCGAAACCCGCCGGCGAACAACACGAAGTGCGCGACGCTGAAGGGAACCATCATCAAGAGAACGACTGAATCGCCGGACAACAACCTACTCAAGATGCTCACCAATCTAGAGCTTGGCGACTCAAAACCATCCCAGCACTGGCGGAAGATGAAGAGCTTGGCGGACAGAAAAATCCTGGAGCCCGCGCTGAAGGTTATGTGGCTAGCCCATCTCCCCGCTCCAGCACAAACATATTTGAGCGTCTTTAAGATCGAGAACGTCGAGGACCTTCTGGAGGCGACGAACAAAATCATCACCCGCAACAAGCAGGTAACAGCAGTCACAGCCATAGGCGACACCTCGAACGCATCATCGGGATACGGCACTCCGGTATCCGCGATCGCTCCGGAGCAGCAGCAGCTAGCAGCAATTCAAACGGCTATTGCTCAACTCAGCGTGCTTACCAGTCACTCGAGAGGGCGCCGCGATCGAGGGAAACAGACAATGGCTCGCGACACTAGAGAGGCCGAGCTCGCAGCAACTCCCGCCAGAGGAGACGCACGACAGCAAGCCGCCAAGACCACTGCTGGTATCACAACAAATTAGGCGCCAGCGCAGTTAACTGTACGTAGCTTTGCAGCTTTTGAGCCTCGCCCCAGGGAAACTAGCAGGCCTGATTCCCAAAGCTAATATTGATGAAAATTTGCAGAAACACCCACTCACACTACATACATCGGACACAGCATCTCCACCTACGGCACGCAACGTCTGAAGCTGAGCCTAGGACTACGCCGCAACTTCACATGCAACGTGATTATCGCAGACGTGCCGCACACCATTCTAGGAGCAAACTTCCTGATCCAGCACGGGCTGGTCGTGGACGTCAAAAGCCGAAGCATCGTTGATGCCAAGACACTCCTCGCCTCTTGAGGGGCACTGAAGCCAGCCGCAGTGTCAGCAATATTATCCATCGAAGCTCCGCAGCGAAACAAGGGAGCACTTGCAAGTAGATACGATGCTTTGCTCGAGGAATTCGCAGATGTCTTCGACAATGCTATCTGCCCAACCTGCACACTAGGTTTGCTGGTGAAGCACGTCATAAACACCAACGGGCCACTAGTCGCGGAGCGCTATCGCAGGCTGATGGGGGAACGACTGCAGGTAGCACACACAGCATCTTCGTGGACCTCTTGAACAAGGGCATAATCAAACCTGGCTCCGGCAAATGGGCGAGCCCACTCCACTTGGTTCCAAAAGGAACAACTTTCAAAGCGTTGAGCGATTATCGCGGTCTGAACGCAATCACGATCCCAGACTGATATCCGTTGCTGATAATTGAGGATTTGCTGCAAAACAGCCCAGGGAACGTCTTCTCTACCATAGATCTGCGAGAGGCGTTCTACCAGATTCCCATCGCCGAAGACAGCATAGAGAAAACGGCCGTGACAACCTGTTTAGGTTGTATGAATTCTTGGGAACTTCCCTGAGACTGAGGAACGCGACGCAAACAATGCAACGAGCAATGGACCACATCCTCCGGAAACTACCGTTTACAAAGGCCTACGTGGATGACATCTCCATAGCGTCAAATAACTACAAGGAGCACCTAGGTCATCGACTGCTGATCTACGCAGCTCACCAGTGGGAAGACAAGGTTTCGCCCAGGCAGGCCAGACAGCTCGAATACATACTCCGCGCGATAGGCACGCGAGTGTCTTCCTGCCAACTCTCGAAGGTGAGCCGACACAACTGCGAAGCTCTGGAAAGGTTTCAAGAGCCGGATAATCGCTTCGAGCATCTACACGTCGACCTCATCAAGCTACCCCTGACCCAAGGGAGACAGGATTGCCTGACAATAATCGACAGGTTTACCCACTGGCCTGTTGCAGTTCCCCTGTCAGACATGCAAGCTGCAACAGTCGCGAAGGCCCTGCTCGATCATTAGATCAGTTAATTTGGCATACCGCTCTACATCACGTCGGACCAGGGGGCTCAATTTGAGTGATGGCTCTTCAAGGAACTCGCACAGATACTAGGAATTCAACTCATCCACACAACTTCGTATCACCCCCAGTCCAACGGGATGGTAGAAAGATTCCATAAATCACCCAAGGCAGCCCTCTGATGCCTGGCGAATTTTTCGTCACAAGCTCAGCCAAAGCGAATCAAGCAACATTTCTAACCACCCTCAAGGAGCTGTTCAGCAACATAAGGCCAGTAGCAGCATCGAGGCACTCAACTCCGCACCCGTTCTACTACAAAGATCTAGCCACCAGCACCCACGTATACAAGCGTGTGGACAGCATCCGGCAACCGCTGGACTGACCCTACACAGGACCACACAGGGTCATTCGTCACACTGATAGGCGCAACTTCGTCATTGACGTGAAGGGGACTGAGAAAGCCAACTCTACAGATCAACTAAAGCCAGCCTACATGGAGATCTCAGATGCGGAAGGAACGCAACCAACGCAACCAACTCAACCAGCGCAGCCAGCAACACAAGAGCACACGGATGGCACACCGCCACCGACACCATCGTAGTCCACTACTCCACCAACAACAGCCGCTCATCCTACGGACTCACGACAAGTAACGTTCTCAGTTCCATTAGGGCCGATCACTGGAGGGGAAGTGGATGTGGCGGCACAGCCACCACCGTCAATTTCGCTTTTGAGGCGAAAGCAGCTGTTACAGCAGAGAGCTGTTTTGACCAGCGCAGCAGCTACCATACACCTGACTGGCGATACACACACACCAAACACACCAACACTGCCGCCTGAGCTGAGTCGGTTGGGAAAACTGAAGAGAGCGGCAGAACCCATCGAGTCGTCCTCGTGAATAGTCGCCATATGAAGATGTGACGTGGCAAAACCCGCAATCGAATTTTCACTATCAAATTACGGCCCCTTATCCTCGTCACTATAATTTATAAATACGTTTCCGAATCTCCTGGTTATCTCGGTGGAGGTTCCGTCGGATGGCCCTAAATCGGGATATTCTGGGTGATTGGAAAAATTTCACTCAAGTTCGCTTAAACTCTCTCTTTATTCACTCTCTCTCTCCAATTTACAAAATCCCGCTCTTCGCGCGACAAGGCGCCTCTCCCGACTCTCCACGCTCGCTCTATCTCTCTCGCCTCACACACGCTCTCTCGCTAGCTCGGCTTGACTCGTCCCGACATAGTCGGGAAGGCAGCACGCTATGCTGCCGCGCTCGTCTCAGCTACGAATACCACGAGCCACACACGTCTTTCCAACGACACACGCACACACTCGCGTATCTCTCTCTCTCTCTCTCACGCACACTCGGCTCCACTGCTACCTTTCTCCTAGTCTCCTCGTCCAGCTCTCTCTGCTCGTCTCCTTCCTCACCTTCCTCGTCTCAGCCTCTGCTCTCCTGCTTCCTTTCATCTCCTTCCTCGGCTTCCTCGCTCCTCGTCGAACTCTCCCGCTCGTCTTCTTCCTCGGCTTCTTCGATGCTTATCTCTCTCTCTCTCTCTCTCTCTCTCTCTCTCTCTCTCTCTCTCTCTCTCTCTCTCTCTCTCTCTCTCTCTCTCTCTCTCTCTCTCTCTCTCTCTCTCTCTCTCACTCTCTACTCTACTCTCTGCCTCGCACCACACACATACACACACACACACTCCGCGAGAATCCTGCGCGCGATCTTCTTGATTCTCGCCCAGAGATGCTACGCTACACGATTTCCTCCACGTCAGTCTGCAACGATTTTACACTCTCGAACACCTGCTCTCGCTTCGGCGGCTGGAGACTCAGTCCCGGGCCGAGCGCCGCGACTCGCGCGCTCGGACTCGCTCGATCGATCTCCCGACCAATCCCCGCGTTTCTTCCCGATCGCAGCGGAACCGGCAAGTCAGATCAGTCTGCTACGAGTCTGAAAACAGACTGTCTCGCAGCTGACTTCCCTCTCTCCCCGAGTCCCTCGCTCCACGCTCGCCCGATTGGCCCCGCTGCTGCCGCGCGCGTCTGCATGCTCTCTCTCACACTCACGGATATGAATTCGGCTCCTCTGTCGCAGCAGAGCTACACTCCGCGCCCCTGACACTCTTTACCGGAATCCTCTTTTCTCGCTAGTCTTCTCCGAACTCTCACCCTTTCCTCGCTGGTCGGCAGCTTCCTCGAATCCTCTGTCTCCATGTTGATGCTCTTCTCGTTTTCACTCACACATAAACACAAGAAAATCATGGTTAATAATTGCAAAAGGCAATTTTCAGTTATTCGGGGAAGAGTGGCCTTGCGACGACATCTTACCGTCACAAAGAGCAATCAAACCTTGTAGTTTAAGTCATTGTGTTATATAAAAGATTTTCTTTTAATAAGAACACGAGCCAACTCTGCATTATGCTGCCCTAGTGCACAGTGTTTAATCCCCGACATCCTAGCTACTCCAGTAACCAAGTCCACATCGACGTGGCAACCAAACATGCATTAAAGCGGTCACCACTTTTCTTTGTCCTAAGTGCATTTGTATTATTATCATTATTATTAAGAAGAAATGATCATTCCTTGATCTGTTTTATCTAATTTTAACAAAAGAACAAATTAAATTTTGTATAGGTCAATAAGTTGATGTCAGTTCGAAATGTACGATAGTGAAACTTATAACAATAGAGAAATCTTGTGAAATTGTTTTAACATACTAATCAGTACCAGCACGATTCACCTCACTCCTAACGTCACTCGGTTAAAATATATATTGCAACAGTTATAACATTCAAGTTTTGTTAAGATCTTTTTTCCTTCTATTAGTTCCTAATAGGAGGGAAAGTAGAATATTTTAAATTATAAAGATTTAAAACACAAGATAATGCATTAATTTTTAATGAAAGGTAAAATTTTGAAACTAAAAACATTAAAAAAACTATGACAGTCAAAAGAATAAATTTTAAATTTTAAATTTGAAATAAAAATACTCTTAACTCTTGTTATTTCATAGACATAGAGAATATATTCAAATACTTTTTCCTGGTTTAAGTACAAACAGACACTGCATTTTTTTGTGGTACAAATGCAGTGGACAAGGCTGTCTAATTTTGATATTATTAACGAAAAATATTTTGATGATAATCATAACATTTTTAATGATAGGCTGTTTCCAAATAAAGATAATTAACGCATATTTTTTGAACAAGTACAGTATCAGACTAATTTAATAATAATATTATTTACAGTCGCTATTGTATTTCATATTTGCCCATGCAATGTTCAATTTAATATTAATAAAATGCGAGAATATTTCATTAAAATGTATGATACATTAACTTTATCATTTTTTTCACGTGATTTTCTCATGATTTTTTGGTGATTTTTTTACGTATACTGCGTAGATCATTTATTCAAATGTACAGTTTTGAAAAAGTGTTATATTTGTAAAAATTGTACATAACTTTGAATATTTTGATATTTCAAAGCTAAAAAATGTATGTATGTGTATGTATGTGTGTGTGCGCGCGTGTTTATTTGGCGTAGGCAGAGCAACCTCTGCACAAGTGGCTCTCCGATACCGGATCCCCACACAGGGATTATCGTTAAACAATACTCCCGTAAGGCCCGTTAACTAGCCTTTTTGGCTTCTCCTTTGAAGTTTGAAATGTGGATTATTCTGTATCTTGAAGCGGTGTAGGTAGGTTCAAAAGCACCCATGTCTACTTAAAAACTGCGTGAGGTAGTAATCTTCCCCTAGTCGTCTATTGGTCCAGCCAACAATACGCTGTACGAGGCAGTGCGTCCATTACCCCTTTCCATTAGAGTCTACATCGTCGCTACAACTCAGCTAGGGTTTTTTCCTTTGTGAATTTCCGAACTTCGTTTTGAGTATTATCACCACACCGGCTTTCTTTGTATATATTCTTTCGTTCTGTTGCTAGAAGGTCAGTGGGCAGCATACTTGAAATAACGCACTCTGCATCTTCTGATACTGTTCGGTAGGCAGAAGCAACCCGCAATGAACTTATCCTATAAACTGTTGACAGCTTTCGTTCCAAGGCATCACGAACATAGCGTCCATAACATAGGAGATCAGAAAGGCTTAAGGATAATTAGCTGGAATGTAGCAGGAATAATGGGAGCAGATAAGAGAACCTGGGGTTACCTAAGAGGGTTTAATGTAATCTGTCTACAAGCAACATGGCTAAACGATAAAGAAGGAAAATCGTGGAGAAAAAAAATTAGAATGTTTTTAAGTTATAATAAGGAACGCGAAAAAATTAATTCATAGGAGCAAGGATAAAAGGAGGGGGGGATACGTGGTGAGTAGGTACGGTATACATGATAGAGGAATAACAAGAGATCTTTAAGGAGATAGAAATAATGGTGGAAAACGCCAGAGGCGAGATGATGATGGTGCGGAGACATAAATTCGTGAACGGGTTATCAAGAAGGTGGAAGAGACGAGGGAATCAAAACGGGAAAAAAATCAGAGAAGTGGAAGAACTATTAGAAAAGATAACAAAGATGGACCTAAGTATAATGAACGGAAATATAGAAGGAAATGAAACAGGAGAATTCACGTACATAGAAGAGGCAGGATGCTCAGTGATAGACTTCGTAATACCCAATAAGTACGGAAAAAGAGAGGTAAGTAAAATAAGTATTATTTACGGGCTAAAATCGTATTACAACGCGGTGGAGAAAGAGACGGGTAAAGCGAACTGGGGAAACTAGAACAAGGGAGAAAAAACAGAAAGGGCAATATATAGAAAACTCCAAGAAAAACTAAAAAAAAGGAGAAGAGACAACAGAATAACCAGAATTAAGAAGAAAATTAGAAAAAGCAATCGGAAAGAAAAAGGGAAAATGCAAGAAAATAAAGAAGAACTCGTGGTGGCACGAGGAATGCAGAATCAATAAAGCAGAGGTTACAGAACGAGGTTCAGCTGGATCCTTAGGGGTGATCATACCAAGTAGTAATAAAGAAGATAAAGGAAGGTTATATTTCCTTTCCTAAAACCGCGGAATCGCTGGACTGTATTGTGACTAAGCTTTTTTCCCTTCCACTGAAAGTAACAGCTATCCCTGAATAAGAGGCTCATGACGAAATCAAACC